>CH003275.1:65665-151760 GCA_000149265.1 Ciona savignyi
TGTGTTGTGTATAATAGACACGTTCCTTCAATTTGGTAGAACCCATTAATCCGCCTGTGATCTGATTACCCCAATTGATCCATCTAAGTTCAAATTTTTTCCTATTGTAACTTCCTGTTTATAATATTTGTTTTAAATATTAATCTAAATCTGTCATAATATAAAGAGCTAAATAGCCTGTTGTTTGGTCTTTTTTCATGAATGTTTTATAATTTTATGTTTTTTTTCTATTTAATTTTACTTTTCATATTGGTATTATTTCTGTGTGAATTTATAAATTGCATGGTTTTGTTAATTTTCAGTTTCCAAGGCATCAAATATTCATTTTATGGGTTAATCCCGTTCATGCTGATATTCACGATTGTGTTAGCATGTGATAATCGCAAGTCATCCCGAGCATTAGCATCGAAAAAACGATCGTGCAAAACTTCAAGCTCGGGCATATGCGTAACAGCAGCGGTACATACAAACTAGGCCCTAAATATTTTTTTTAATTTAAATTGTATTTTTTACTTTTTTATATCAAATAAAGTCATGCATGGGGTTAAACTGCAAGACATTGGATCCATCATTAAATTCATTTGTCTGTGTGTAGTGTGTAACACATTGGGTAGGACTATTGGTCATATTTTAATTTACCAACGTGAGGCAACGCTAACTTTTCCTCATGCTTAGATAGATAATCCTGGTTATTCCCATGAGTGGTAAAAATTCGGTTATGCCTTGTGTCCACATTTGGATTACTGAAGCTTTTGCATTATATTAATACCATATAGAAATGTTGCTACTGGTGTTTATTCAACCCATTAAGTCACTATATTCAACTTTTTAAAGAAAGGACAAACCTGATCAACACATGATTGCTTTCCATCACACAACCTCATAGCTCAAGACTGTTGAATGGCCATATATTGCATTTAATTACCTATAACATGATACGAATATGGCTAGTACATTTAAGAAAGCACAAATAATCAATTTTTAAACAATTTCCCAGCTGATCGCAGTGACATACATCTTGATACTCGGATGGGTATTTTTTCTTGCATTCACAACACTGGGAGTGTATTACTATCGCATTGTGATGCTACGATGCTCTGATCTCAATGAGCGGGGTTTCAGCACTGGAGTGTTGAAATCCATTTGTGTCGACCTTGTTCAGCTCGGTGAGTGTTGTGTACAAATTATAATTGTAAAGTTGAACATGCAAATTAAGCACCTGGTACCCAAACCCATTATAATATCTTAAAATTCCTATATAGATAATATCTTAAAGACCACTTTACAAGCATTTACATATGGGGCAGTATATAACATGTATGAATGTGTTTTATTTATTCTGGGTAGGGTGAAAACGGTGTTAAAAAATTCGTACACCGATATTGTTTTGTAACTCTGTCCTGCGTTTTGATTTCCAAAATTAAGTTTTAATTATCCTTCCAGGTGTTATGATGTACAAGAACACACAGGAACCAGCATTTGGTAAAATATGCGGTCCTGGTGATAACATGGAAGGTTATGGAAAACTAGATGAATACTGTCAAAACTACTATGTGGTCTACCAGTATATGCTTGTGGCTTTTAGTGGATGCCTGCTCAATATAATAGCAATGGTGGGTATTGGAAGTGTGTACAAGAACTTTTTTTAAGCGTACACTAAACACTTGACTAAATAAGTAGGTCCACACTTTTTACAAAATTCTTTTTTTAATAAAACGCCCAATTAAGTAGTAGAATCGAAACTAGATAAAGGTCTGTATCCAATTTTTATTACAACAAAACATCTTTTACTATAAAGCAACAATTTTTTTCAAGTATTTATTTTTGTGATGTATAGCAAAACTTTGGATGATAGTCGATTCCTGAATAATTACCTTGTAGATAAAGCTACATCAAGCTAGAAGCGTTGTTTATTTGCATCACTCTAATTTAGCACACTAATCATTGGCGCTCTTTAAAGAAGTATAAGTGGAACAAACCTAACTTAAAAAAGCTCCAACATTAGTTATTTTCAATTAATTATCCATCGTATTTCCAGGTCAACTTTATCATGATCCTGACCAACAGCTACTGTGATTTAACCCGCAAACAATTCAGCCCCCGTGCTCACCCCGCCCCTTCCACTGCTGCCCCCTCTCAAGTTTCAACCACCCCGATAGTGCCCCGGTCGGTCCGCAGCGGCCCCACCTCCGTCAACGGACCCCCACCCTATGTGGTCAGCAATCGTGACGAGAGTCGTGCGCGCAGAGCATCCAAGGACATCGAACTCGACTACATGATGGACTCCGCCAGCAGCTACGATCGGCACAGAGAGGAAGACAGCCACATGGGGGTTAACTATTACTACCGCCACTAGTGGGCAGTGGTGATCTAACTTGCTGCTTCCCCAGTAAATGGATGAACTGTATTGGACGTGTGGCCGAATGGTTAACACGACCAATACGTATAGAGATTTCGATATAAACTAAAACGGTATTGGTGACGAGCCCATCATGGGTTCGAATCGTAGCCCGGTTAAAAAAATAGATGAATTTTATACAATCACACAAGCGGTACTTATACATACAAATCAATTACACTATTGTTTGTTTTAAACAATTACGACAAAACTTTTAATTCTCCATAATGTATGCCGGTTTTATTGCAATGTACAGTGTTGGTTAGATTGTAACTAAAGTTATTCCATCCGTACTGTAGGATATTTTTATTGGCGATTCACTTTTATATGAGCTGTCTGATATTATCGAAGTAATGTGTCTTTTTATTTTGTATCATTTTTTACATAAAAGTATAAAAAATATGTTTAAAAATTGTGAAACTTACTAACGCGCAGTATTAGACCAATATCTTGTTTATCTCTGTACCGTTTAATTACGATTACATATTTTTGAGAATGCGATAACGAGGGTAGATTGTAGACCAGGAAATGAAAGGTTAAAGGACATTGGAATAAACTTTTTTATTTGGTGTTTAATAGTTGCTCTTTCTGCAAGTGTCGGATTTACTGTTTTGATTTTCGGTACGCGCTCTTCTTTTCATAACGTTATGAAATCACATTGTGTAGATAGAAACATGCCATCGAAATCAACCTGTTTTATTCAAACATCATTGCCTTTTATCGCATCTTGTACTTACATGGACCATTTGCTTATTTGATGGCGTTATTTCTGCCCAGATGAAACGAATGGCTTGCACAAAGTATACCATACATTAACAAAACATTAGCTGTTTTGGCAACTCGTCCGTTGTCACAATTATCGATACTTTTGTTTATACATCCAATACCAATTTATCGCGATAATTGTGAACAAATCAGTCCAGGAAAAACTGTCTCTCGCATGTTACGCTTAAGATGAAACCTCGCCACATTTAATCTGACAGCACTTTTCAAAAGCATAATTACCTGTAATTGTATCGTTACTATGTATTTTGCGATTGCAAATCACGTTTTCGTTCTTGCCGCATTTTCTTATTGCAGCTCGTCGTATATTGCATTGTTAGCTCCCTGGGTTAGTTTTAGGTTTATTAGCGAACAATAAACTGTATCATATGAACGTTTATTTGTTTGGTCATGATACAAAGGTGTTCGATCGATGCCTGTGTGGGTCCAATTTTGATCAGATTTGGTAAAATGTTAGTGCGGTAGCCACCGCTTTGCCAGTTTGAATAACCAAAAATAATATCTAGAAAAACATCCTAAAAATGATGTATGTTTCTAAATTATGATTGTGACAGGCATGGCATGACGCCTCGGCATCTACCAGAAGCGGTTATGGAATCGCAATAAAACTAAAACTTTTATTTGTTATAGACAACATGGTCTAGATATGCAGAAACCAAAATTTTGATTGATAAATCAAGGGAAATTCCACTAGGACGTTAAAAACTAAAACGGTATTTTTTGACCCCACCGGATTAAAACTTTAAGAATTGTTAGATTACATCCGTAGCTATAAAAATGTTGGTTGATAAACAAAAAATGTTGGTTGATAATCCTAGGGGATTTCCCGGTACAGTAAATAACTAAGTCAAACTTTTTTTCATAAATTTACATTTTTACTATAGCGCTTAACAGCTTGGACCCAATTTTAAATAGATTTGATAGAGTCATGTTTATCCCCTATTGTACCACAAAAAAACAATTCAAAATTTACTTGGGGAAATACCATAAAAATTAATATTTGTATCCATACCATGGTCATGCCATGTCGCCCCTCCAACAAGGAGTGGTTAAATCGGATTGAAACTTTAAGAATTGTTAGATAACATGACCCATATTAGCTAACACCAACAAAAGATTTAACTCAATTAGACATTTTTTCCTTTTTAAAACGTAAGTGTAACTGATCACAAATTTCAGGAGAATTTAGTTTTTTTGTTTTTACTTCATTTATACGCATAATAGGATTAGATTTATGATTAGTTGGGCCTTTACAAAAATAAAAGTCGAGACAAACTATGGGAATGCCAGTTGGGATTCCTGAAAGTTTCAACCTAATTTGATAAGCGTTCTTCCCAATGACCTGGCGACCGGACATGCAAAAAAAAACAAAGTAAAAGCAAAATTAGTTCCCATCGGAACACGACCGACTATCCATGAAGCTGAAAAAAGGCAAAACAGATATAAACGTCACAATTTAACATGTACATCGTTCAATAAAATTGCAATCAGCTCTTACGCTCAGTTATGAAGAAAGCGGCTGTTTAATTATAATAGTTGAATTAAGCTAGACGATATAAGATCGATTTTTAAGCAAAATTTGAATTTTTAAAAAATTCCTGTTTCAAGTTTTTAAGTGAGAGCCCTTTTAGTAAGGCCAGTTTGCATTAAAGAGATAGAAATAATATTTGGCGAAAGATGCAATATGTCATGCCACATATAGTTTTTTACTAGGGCATTGTTCGAATCTTATTAGTCATTAAGTCGGCCTTTTATTTAAAATTCCAAAGTGGCGCGTTAACGAACTCCGAAACAGCATCCAATTCCTCAGTTGACCACGTGAGTGTTGCACCGGTCCGTAATAGCTCCCATAACGGAATAAAATATAGAAAAAAAACGTCTTCGAACGTTTTCTTTAGTTTTAAATTCATCCCGCTGCATGTCGCTCTTGTGCTCTGTCGCCGAGTCATCCCTCGCGGGCATTCGCCGTCACGCTTGGTTTACTCAATGTGACGTAATCACACACGAGCGACCGGCAGAACTCGAAAAGAGATTCATTCAGCAGTTTAAACGCTGAGTGGTAGGGTACGGGCGAGTAGCTGTCCAATTAACGAGTGCTGACAGAGCTGTAGTTACGTCTTTTAAAAGCAGTGATTCTGGAACTTTTTGTCAGCATGTTTTGTTCCGTTGTATCAGACAGGTAATGTGTCTTAAAGGTAGATTAGTAAGTAAAACGCTCTCGGTCAAAGCAGCAGAAACTTCTACGGGAATTTCGTTGCTGATTTCCGGCCGAAGTGCTTTCAAATATTCGACGTAAAGGAATTCGGTTGAATTCTAGTTTATAAGGTAAAACTCTAAATATTCGAGATTTGAAGTCTGTGCCAGACAAGTTCCAGTTCACAGATTAAATAGGGTATCGCTAATCGATACGTAACACATAAAGGCTTATACGGCTCATTAGAAATATCTGCAGGGATTATTTATTTAAATCGACGATGGTATTTATAAAGTTCATTGAGATAGTTAATCATCAAGGCATTAGAGACGTACTGTGTTAGGTTTAGTTGTCAAAAATATTGCGTAACTTTCGTAAGTTTAAAACCTTTGCCCTGACGGGCATGTTTAATTAGGTTTATCGAAGTGCATAATTAACCGGTTAACTTCCCTGTCGAAACTCAGTAGCAAACGCTTCCAAGACTAGAGGCTCAAATCTGTGTATTTACATTGGTAAAAGGTCTTAGATTTTCTAAGTTTGCACTTCGACCCGTGGCAAACCGTTCTCTGATTGTTGTTTTATTAACCTACTCCTCTCTGTGCGATGCTCGAGTAAAACTTGCACATTTCTTGCCTTTTACAGGATTAGAAGATTTTTAATGACTTATAAATGAGTATCGCAGTGTTAATATGTTGGATCTAATAGCCGCTGAGGCAACAGATCCCAACGAACAAGAATCAAAGCCAATTTCTTTCACATTATGCTCACAGCAACCGTGAGAGAATTACACAATCATCTGACCAAAAATGTATTTTCCAAAACTTGCAAGCTTTTTGTTTGCACTCGTTCTCCTGCCCAATGTAACACCAGCAGGTTGGAATGGGTTTGAGTTCACGCAACCTTCGTACAGCGCAAGGGTCCAGGAAAGAGCCGCCACCGGTAAAGCCCGCGTCGAAAGTTCAACCATGATGGGCATGTGGTGGTCTCCAGTCACCGAAGGAGTTCGCTACAGCGTATTAGGCGGTGGGATTGATTTTGAAGTGCGGCCTCGATTGAGCGGCAACTTTATATTCATAGACTTGTGGTCGGGTACGTTAAACAGCGACCGAGAAATCCAGATTCGTGCCATGTCATCCGACCAAAGATCAGAAACTCAATGCACCATACGTGTTCACGTGGTGGATGCGAACGATTTCCAACCGCTGTTCCCGCCCCAGCCGTACTCAGTATCAATAGGAGAAGACACGCCTATTGGATCTACTATAACCGTTGTTACAGCCACCGATTCCGACAGGGACCCGGACAATACGCGCTTCTATTATAGCTTAAAAGGCAACACCGGTAACTTCGCAATTCATCCAACCACGGGCAGAGTTATTCTGACCGGGGAGATATCTCGGAGAGCACAGAAGCAACACTCTATGCAGATAACCGCCATAGATCGTAAAGCGGCCTTGTCTGGAACCGCCTATCCCAAGGAGACGAAATTAACTGTCGATGTAAAATCTGTAAATGCCCATGCACCGAAGATTTTAGTAACTCAAATATCTATGCTCCAAAACCCAGCTGCTTTTACCGAATCCGGACCTAATAAAATAACTTGCGCAACTCTGAAAATATCGGACCCTGATTCTGGCCGCCATGGTGATATCGCGTACACACGGATCGTCAAAGGTGACCCAGAGAGGCTATTTGAAGTCGAACCTGGGGTCAAACGAAACGAAAAGCGAATTGTATTTTCTAGAGTTCCACCACCGATTAATGGAGTTATGAATCTTACAGTGGAGGTGTCAGACAACGGACTGCCCCCTCGCAGCTCAAGAGTCGCGATTCAAATTCAACTTTATGATCGAGATTCATTTATTCCGAAGTTCAAGAAGGACGTGTTCAAGATGCGTGTGAGTGAAGCGAGTCCTCCGCACACCCAAGTTGGATTTGTTGAGGTTGCTGGGAACCCTAATTCCATCCGCTTCGCCTTACTTTCCGGCAACAGCAGAAAAACTTTTAAAGTTCACGAAAAAACTGGACTTATCACGACAAGAAGGCGGCTAAACCGCGCGTCTAAATCCAGATATTCATTAACAATCGCTGCTACAAACATCAGTCTCGTGTTAGGGGATGCACGGAACACAACAACTGTTGTTATCGACGTAGAAGACTCAAATGACCATGATCCTATGTTTACTAAAACCTCGTATAGAGTTGAAATGTCGGAGAGCACACCTGTTGGTGGCCTGGTGATCCAAATCCATGCCGAAGATGAGGACGCAGGGAATAACGGCAGCGTGTTTTACACTTTACTTGGTAATCCTGACAAATTCACGATCGACCCAATAAACGGCACAATCACCACCACACAAACACTAGATTACGACCTGATGCGAACGTCGTATAAGCTGCGTGTGAGAGCGTCAGACCGCGGGACTCCTTTCAGTCGAAAGAGCGAATGCTTTGTTTTCGTCACAATCTCGAATATGAACGACAATGCTCCAATGTTCGACGAATCGGATTGCGAAATTTTGATGTCAACATCATTGACTCCTGGCTCGCCACTTGTCCAGCTAAACCCGGTTGATATCGATCATGACCCGGTTACTTGTAGCCTCTTATCTGGGAACAAGGACTTGTTTGAGATTGAGGATCTGACCTGCTTGCTAACGCTTCGATCCAATCCAGGCCGACTAAGAATTGGGACAGTGTACAATCTTGAGATTGTTGCCACCGATGGCCAGCTTACGTCAGATGTAGTATTCACAAACATTACTATTTCGTCGATGGATGGCACGACCAATAAATGCGGAAAGACCGGTCGGGTAGAAAGGTACGAAGAGAGCTTGAATTTGCGACTTCTCAGTTCAAACTCGGGAAAGAACATTGCTGCCAGCTCAAACGTCAACAGAACATCACAGATACCAAATACACACCGTCCACAGGTGAGGCCAGGCGCTTGGAGCAATATCCACATTCCTGAGGATACCGCAGTAGGAACATCGGTTACAAAAGTACAAGCTTTCGATCGAGACCATGGGTTTAACGGGAAACTGTGGTTTACGATCACGGACGGAAACAGCGACAGTTGCTTTTCCATCGACACAGAAAATGGCGCCGTCTCGGTCGTAAAACCACTGGATAGGGAACGAACAAGCAGTTACAATCTAACTGTCTCAATATCCGATTTGGGATCTCCTTCAAAGACATCTTCCGCCCGAATTTTCATATCAGTAACAGATATCAACGACAACGCTCCGTATTTCGGTCAGACGCATTACGCATTCCGTCTACGGGAAAACGTAAGAGTTGGATTTGTGATCCAGCAAAATATTTGGGCCACTGATCACGATGTCGGTCGAAATGCGAATATAACTTACAGCCTGTCCTCCGCTATGGGTGGTGAAAAATTCTCAATTAATAAAACAACTGGGTTCATAAAAGTCATCGAAGGATTGGACAGGGAGTCCACATCAGAATACAGGTAAGATAATGCATTCTATACATATATATGATCTAAATTTCACTTAATTTTTTCTTGCGATAAAGAATTGTTTATACAAAAAAAACAAATATATTTTCTGCAGATTGACCGTCACCGCCACGGACGGTGGCAAAATTCCACTTTCATCTTCTGCGTTAGTTTTGATCGACGTGACAGATGTCAACGACAACCCTCCTCGATTCCATCAATCTATCTTCCGGATCAAAGTTACGGAGGACCTACCAGTCGGAACTGTGGTCTTCCGTTTGCAATCCTCCGATCCCGATTCGCCCGAAAACTCTGTGGTGCGTTACTCGCTCACTGCAGGAGTTTCAAACCGTGCTCACGCGGGAGAACCTAAGTTTAATGTCGACCCGAGAACCGGTTATATTCGGATTTCAGCCGGACTTGATTATAGGCTAAAAACTCGTTATAACATTACTGCAAGAGCAAGGGATTCTAACTATCGGGTGGCGACGTGCTACATTGAAGTGGAGGTTGTGCCTGTCAATAGGAACTTAAACGCTCCTTATTTCGATCTACCCGAAGTGAAATTTGATGTTCTCGAAAATGCCGCAATCGGCGTAACAGTTGGAATAGCCACTGCTGTTGATGAGGATATAACACAGCCCGAAAACTCGTCGGGATACTCTATCGTCGATGGTACCGGACTTGGAATCTTCAACATAGACGAGAATACAGGTTGGTTTACTCTGTTTTCTTTGTGCATTGGTACTTATAACTAAGCGGTGTCGTTCGAACGCGTCGGAAATGCTTTTAAAAGATGAATAATTGACTTGGGAAGTGTTCCGTTTCGGTTTGTCTATCAAAGCGGCGAGACAGCCGATATATTTGTAGACAAGATAAACATGACTAACCCCGTTACATTAGACACACTTGTGTGTCAACATTATAGCCTATGTTCCATTATGCACTTCAGTCGCTGCGATCACAAACATATATACGTGGCTTACATCTCTGTTATTCCTTACCCTCATCCCCAACTAGTCATCCAATACACAGAATGGATCACCTCTCAGCCGTGATTAAACACATTGTATACGTAGCTACCGTAACCAAACAGTTGAAAGATTAACAATGCGCCGAGGCTTTCGTCGGGTATTATCTGAGAGCTTAGAACTGCAATGACATCGCCTGAACTCGTACCAAGTGATTTACTTTATTTTGCTACGTTGTAAGGTCGTGAGAGCATTGATAAACGTTGAATGTTAACGGATAATGGGAAAGTACAACCAACTTGATGGAATCGTCGCATCTTGGTAGAAATATCACTAAATCGCTATGAATCGCCACCAATATGTCGATATGATTCGTCTTTATAATTGTACAAAACAACAAGACCATAAGCTTGTGTTATAGGATGGTGCAATGACAAATGTCTAAAACAACTTGGCTGTCACACCTTGTGTAACTAAGTTCCCACTCCATGGGAGTCGTACTTGTGTTTGCTTTGCAACGGGTCGAACTCACTTTCACCTTTTCCAGACACTTACGATCATCAAAAATAATTTCCAATATTGAAATTTAACACCGACTGCGTTCTATCTACATTCACTAGCCTGCCCCTCTCCCTCTGTATTTCTATTGTTATTCAAACGATATCTTGGGAACCGTAACTCATTCTTTGTGTTTTCATTATTTACTTATTTATCCATCAACGAATTCTCCTAACCTTACCAAAGTCCAACTTGTAATCAGAGGTCCTTTTGTCCATTCGTTTAATCCAGTCCGGACAGCTTATTTACTTCGTTTATTGAGCTTCAGCTTTCAATTGCAGCTATCTCAATTACTAACAAGTTAACCTTTTTAACAACACTAGTCCTAAATGGAGAAATCTGTAATCTTACACTGAGTACATCAAGATACGTTGAATGGACGAAATAAAACCAGTTTTGTGTAAAATCGTAACGAAACATTATACGTTTTAGTGTAATTGTGTCAGCAGTGTGTTGAATCCTCAAGTCGTTTTGTTTTTTCGTTTAAAAAGTTTAATTCCCGTAATTGCTTAACTGGTAAAGTGGGGCCTCCTTTGAGAATTACCACAAAACGACGTTGATCAATTTGCAAATTCATTAGTCCCGAATTGGCCTCGTTCCCAAATCAATTTTTCAACTTTAATTTAGAACAACTTACCAAAACGATTAAGTCAAATGTTCGGTTCGAGTAATTAACTCATGTAACACTTAGAGTAACCCACAGATCCCTTTGTTAATTATGTCGTTATTAAGACATGTTCAAAGAAAATAATCATTTTGATTTGTAGAAATCCGGTGCACCTGTGCTTATTCAGTACTTAAGTATTATGCACCACCAAAACCCTATGTACATCAATTACCTGTTACATCTGTCTGACCTAGATTTAGTTCCTTTAGAGGGCCGTTGATATAATAAAGTTTGTTAAGGTTTATTTTAAGAGGGGTTTTGAAAGCACTAGATATAACTCGGAAACTGTGTTTGTTAAGTTATGTGTTCCCTGGTCCACCCTTAAAAGGTGAATCGAACATAAAAATACTTATTTTAGCCTTTGCTTTTGTAAGTACACCTTTTAAACGTACAAGGAACTGCATTAATAAAAATACCAATGTATCCTTTAAAAATTGTTCCCTAGCAATTAGCGGATGGACGGGTCTACTAATTTACGATAATTTTAAAACCACAACAACCGACGATTTTGTCCCTTGCAATTAGCTAGAGAATTAGGGAGTATCTTAACTGTGCATGTCTATCTATAAACCGGTAATTTACATATCTATACGATACGTTCCCATGCCACCATTTTCCATTATGTCATTGGAAGTGTACGTTGCTTGCTTATCCCACGACGCTTAACCCTGCGTGTTGTCATTGACCAATGATTTTAGGTCACACATCATACAGACATTCTGGCCTATACCATACCGCTTCGTAATATATGCATTCGATTATTCACTGTAACTCCAATTAGCTTTTATCTCTATTTATCAATTTGTGACGTATTTTAAGATTTACATATCAATGGCAATGACACCTTTCGTAGCTTTCATTTAAGTACATCAATCAATTCCTATAAGTAGCTTAAGGACTTTGGCGAAAGTTTCAATCATACTAAGCATCTCGTAGCCATGCAAGGAGTTGCTGTTTACGTTATACCCAATTAAGCGTGTGCCTAAGAGGGAATTACGATGGACCATATCCCAGTTCAAGTATGCACCTACGCCTGTGTTTCACGCACGCTATATTCAGACTTGACCGGTGCGACTTAGGCGTTGGCGCGTTTTGTTTCTTAAATCGCCCGTTCAGGTTGGGTAGCATCTTACATTTTACGTCTTTCAGCAACAGTAGTAAAAATCGTTGGTTCTAACGAAATCTTTTTGTACTCACCCTCATTGTAAGTTCACCAAAACAGAACTATTGTCATTTGATCCCGATCTTTTCACCGCCAGTCATGCTTAACCGTGCCAATGCTGGCAAGAATTAAAAGATAGAGCGTCTATATCCGAGAAAATGTTACTCTGAGTCCAAGACCACACCCAAATGCCATGTATATTTGTCCAAATGCGCTAGATTCTATTAAAATAGAATATTCAAGAAACATTTCTATACTCGGTAGTTAATCGGTCAACCTTCTTTCAGCAATCATTTTATTATTTGCTCAAAGCTTAGTGCCACATGCTTCGAGTTTGGGATTCATCGGAAAGATAAAACTTACTGAGTATCCGAAACTGATTTGTAAACATGATTACACATATCTTCTTTCAGGAGGAACTTAGGTGGTCTGGAACAACTCGTCGTGTGCACTTTCGTGTCGAAAATTGATTTAAAACTAGTTGTTTACTTCAAAATATAGATAAGGGGTTCTCAAATTGCACTCAACCAGTTATTGCACTGACCACGCGGTTTAAGTTGGTCACGAACGAAACGCACTTGAAAGTGCATAACAACACTAACACGACCCCGTCATCCTGGCATATGGATCGCAATTCTCCATTGTCAAGCAATCTCGAAGCAAAAACACACCTAACGATGACTCACTTTATATTCAGGGCAACACTGCGGTTTACAAAAGCCAGATAAGATGTTTAATCCAACTTTGCCATAAACACCTTAAATGTTTACTCTAGTACTGGAAGACAACGCGAATGTGTTTTTAAGCAAATGTGATTTACATCAACGACCATATTTTTATATTGAAATAGTAAAACGAATAAAAATAAGATTTACTAAAACGATTTAACAATGTTTAATGTCATAGTCAAAATATTATTTGACAAAATACTTTGTTAGCTGTACAAGCACAAAACATGAAGTACCTCTTCGAACCTTTGCTAGTTCTATTGACAAAAGGGCTAATGCTACGAAAGGACAAATGTGTACTCGCCAGTCAAGTGCGCTTAGTTGTACAGAACGTGTTTTTGTCATCTCATACAAACTGTTTTAAAAATATTTTATCTTATACCATGAAGGATATTAATTTTCCTCTTGCCAAAAATGCAATGTTAACATGAGTGTTGCGTTCAACATATTTAACGCATTAATCCAAAGCGTATATTAATCAGTAGTTTTGGTTTTTGTTCAAATCTGTAGTTTTTAGGTTATTTTAACAACTTTCTGTTATGCAGGGATTTTAACAACCAATCGTCAACTGGACCGAGAAACCGAGCGTTTCTATTGGCTGACAGTGAAGGCAACTGACCGAGGCGCGATTCCTTTATCTGGCACCATGTTTGTTCTCATCGAAGTGGGAAATGTGAACGACAACGCTCCGTTACCCTCCGAACCGATATATTTCGCAAGGTTTGGTTGAATCATTAATTATACGACCTTTACCTATTAACCGTTGATACAAATAGGTCGATATATATGGTTTCGTGTGTTGTCATGGTTAACTATTGTGTAATTCGTACGAGGTAATGATTGGATAGTGATATATTTGAACACATCGGTTTCGTATACAGAGCAAAACTATTAGTGTGAGATTCAAATTATTAAGAAACACCTGAACCGACCTAACATTATATAGTGTTTTATATCCAAAATGAATTAAAGGTATTTAACTATTTTCTCAAGTGTTAAAAGTGCTAAATTATTTAAGATGTTTAGAAGCTCTTATGACAGTTTGTTTGTTATAGCGTGAACGAGAACACTCCCACCGGTAGTCAAGTCTGCAGGATTGAAGCATTGGACTTGGATGGCGACCGGGACACAATCTCATATAGTTTGAGTACAAACAACACATTCTTCAAAATCAACTCCTCAACAGGTGTGATTTCTTGTACAATTAAAAATGCGTGACCAATTTTCAAGTGTTTGATTGCACGTTTTATTTGTGGTTTTGGCGTTTAGTTGTGCTTGAGTATATTTATGCCCATTCTCTTATAAATTGACATTTGCTAAGTACACGCTATGCATAGACAAGTTTTTGCGACCCCCTAAATCCAATAGGAAATAGTTAAGCGGTGTGGAGTTTCACTGATGTTTTAACAAGATTTAACTGCATTTAGTGGCGTATTTATAACTTTGATTGACACGTAACGAATGTAAATTCTGTCTCGACAGTTTCCCCTAACTAGACAGATACCCATACTTCACATTTTTTCGCTCCCTTATCTATGTTTGCTAACATTGAACCGAACAGCTTCACATTTGAAGAAGAGAACGAGTTTAGGTGTTCTCTCGAATACGACAATAGCTGTGGATAAGCCATAGATAGCTCGGGTGATTTTAGCAGATCAAGGGACCACGCTAAGCGCATTATACGATAATATCCACTAAACCTTTGCTTTTCAATTGAAGTCGTGGACAAGTGAATTTAAAAGAGTTAAACAATTTTTGATTTGACCAATCAAAGTTGCTGTTGTTTGTTTCAGCGCTTTTGTAACGTTTGCCTACGCCACATGAAGCCATCGTTTCGTACGCACGAAACAATACCTTCTGTTTTAGGCAATACACGGTGCGTAAACTGGGTCGTCGGTTTCGTTCCCCTCCATCTGCAAAGCTAATAAAGCATCGCGGTTACTACAAACGCCTCCGTACCGGCCCCTTATTCTCTTACCTTTGAGACTATAATGTTACGGGTCTTGCGCCGCTTTCACGACCCAACGATAATCCGGTTTGGCTTTCTTGTCAACGGTTAGCAGTATTTTCGCCAACCACTGCTGGCACTTTGCGCCAATTATCAGATTAAGGGCAAACATAGCTGGATATTCCATTTGAAATCTATCAAGGGGACTTGTAACGCCTTCTAAACCTCTCTAATGCAACATTGGCGATTTAAGTCGCTCGTAATTTTAATTTGAAGTTGTTAAAACCGGCGTCACAACGAAAAGCGCAAATGGAAAAGGGAAATTTTGGCGCCTATAAATTAATTGGTCGAAACAAAATTGCAGTACTCATCCACACTTGAATCAATATACCCCGTGTTCAAACTGTCGTTGTCTAGGTATGTAGTGGCATTTAGGATATTTTCTTGCGGTTCTGATGTCATTTCAATCGATGACGCAATTGATATAAGTCTCCCCTTTGGGAATTACACATGCTCCGAATATGCTACTGATTTATATTAAACCCATGCTTTAAATTTCAACAGCAGCTCACCAATGACACAATGTACACACCACTAAATTAAACTACTCTGTGATTGGTTATTTAATAGTATCGTGACGGTATAAGATTCATCCAATGCTGTAAAAACACATGTAAACGACACCATATAATGTCGCCGTCTTGTCGCCAAATTATTCCTGTGCTCCAGCGGTCATGCTGCTGGATGTAGAAAGTGAATCCAACGCCTACTCTGTCTTGGGTTAACTATCACGTACGTGTGGCATTGAGGTGGATTTCGCTCGGTGAAGACCGGTTCAGTTTCAGTAGCTTTTGTTTTCTGTCAATAAAACCTCGTAGTTTTATTGGCGATTTTTAAAATATGGATCTTTTTGTTTAATCTTCCCTTGCTTGAGTATCTAGTTGATTCTCACTCCAAATCAACTCTATCAGGGTTGTAATTGGGTACCTTAATGGAATTTAATAAGCATTTGTAATCTCGATCAGACTTGTGATTCAAATATTACACGAAGGTTTCACACAGGAACCAAAGCCACCACCATATGTCAGCTTGTTGTATTAGAATGATTAATTTGCCCTTAAGCCATCATTAGTTGCTTACTCAAATAGTATCCGTAGGTTTACCAGACATTGATCATAACTTTTTTGACTGGAATTCAACATTTTAAGTGTTTTGCCCATCGGCATGAACAATATTGTTTTCCGGGGGTATTTCAGTTATTTCTTAACCGTTTAATCATGGTTGGTCGCTCACCTGTTCCCACGGATCCTACCCCAGCCCGGTAGGCGGTCGATTTAATTTTCTTGGTGATTAGACAAGCAGGAAAACTTTTCAAAGGTGAGAACCTCCCCATCATGGCACTTCCTTTTGATTAATTGTGTGTTCCGCATTACTCAATTGCCGTAAACAAAGCCGACGGGATGGCGTTTACAACACAACTCTAAACGAACCGTAACGGTTCTTCGTTTCTATTTAGAATCCGAGGCAAACTTTACCGCATGAAATTTGAGATCCACGGTTCTGCTCAAATACTATTTAAAAATGCGCCGCGTTCGACAATTGATACGCATTTTCAAATTGGCCAATATACCAATACGTGTACACAAAAGTCATAAATTATATCGTCCCCACAATAGTTTTTATATTTTAGTCAAACGATTCACGCAGTCTTTGTCGGCATTAACCTTTGTTTTGAACTGTGAACCTACAGGTAGGCAGGTAATGTGCCCAGAACATGTGGTTTAAAGAACATTATCACGTCTGAACAATACAGCACATCACCCGGTACCACCCGATTTCCAAGCTTTTGTGTAACTTTACCCTCTGTAAACCTTAGAGTTCACAACTCATAAAACACATGCTTGGCGTGGGCGGATATGATTAAGTCATTCTTTATGTTAAGCCAATACCCATAAATGCGACATATCGTCATGAATATAAGTACTCAGGCAAGCTGCGACTCTCCAACAAAAATGAACGCTAACTATAGTTATAAAATCATACAACGTATGTATGTGGCGCATATTAAACATATCGTTATCGTGTTTGGCCAATTAGTTTTAACTTTTACATAATCCAAAGTAGCCAGTGATTATCGCGTTTACAACCTGTAAGATTATCTGGGCGTCAACTTAACTTGACGTTTAAAGTTACGAACTGTTTCTGCTAACCGAAATTTGTAACAGTAAAAATGACAAACCCTTATATTAATCATGAATACATTCTTTGAGGAAGAACACAAATAGCCTTTGCCTCCAGCTGTTTTATTTAAGCTCTCCTTTGTCCAATATCATTTCCGGCAGTTAAACAAAGTCAAAGTATATTTAATTTAAGTTGCGCGGACCAGCTGGTCCCGACCACCACCTGGCTGGACAAACAAACAATGCACACACACTTTCTACGGTTCATGGAATGTAACCGAAGATTAATTAGAGTCATTTGAAAGTTAGGGACAGCGATCCAAGAACCATATGTCGTTTTGAAAAAGATCTAAAGATAGCTATGATCTTTTCTGGACATTGCTAAGATGTCTTTCATACCTCATGTATATCATAACCGAAGCATATTACAATCGTTGCTCTAGCTAGCACATGTCGACGTTATGTCATTCACATATAAGAGTGAACATATAATTTATCTTATTTTTTTGTTTAACTAAGTGTTGGACGTGTTGTACTATAATTCTGCTCTTGCCATAGACTAAGACGATAACGTTATAGACTAAGAATGGCGTAACAAAATGTATAATGAATTAAAAAAAGGTTAGCCCCAAGTTTGACTATGAATAAAACCAATATTTTCTTTTGATAAAGTCTGCGACATTAAATTGTAACCACAAAGTGGTCCTTTGTGAAGATTACAAGTTACCCTTTTTATTTTCAATATGTAAACAGTGCGGCTTGCATTGCACAATTTTGACTGAATAGAGAAGACGCCTTGGTTAACACAGGTCGCTATTGTGCTCGTTTTGCACTAAGTTTACTTTAGGGTGAGTAATGGCCGTTGTAGAGTAAATTAAAAGTTAACGGCGATATTGGTTTTACGTTAGCCGATTTGTTTTGTGTTTCATGATAATATTTAGAAATTAGCCTTGATTCTGCAAATTGCGCTAGTTGTTTTTTAAATGTCGTTTTTTTCAGTTCAGTGGTTGTGTACTGCTCCCTAACGTTTTATTAGAGTATAAGATTGGCATTTTGCTGCTCAGCACAAAGCCTGTCAAATGCGACAGTCATTCAGCAGATATTACCCTGCACGTTGCCCGGCAACTCCACTTTTAATAATCGCGTAACTGCGTAACTCAACGTACATTGATAAATTCCTATCGACCACACCACCTATGCTTACCCCCTGTGCATGACTTTGAAATCCGATGAAGATAAGACAGAGTGCATGGGCGGTCGACCACAGGGTACATTTAAACAATATTTAAACACCCGAAGAAACATTCTACATATTTGTGCCCAGCGTTTTTCATACTGTGCCGTGCAACAATATTTGCACATACCTAATCCCCATCCAACTGCTGACTGGGTCACTTTTGTTTGCTTCATTAAGCCGGCCCCAATTAACAGAAGTCTAGACATTTTTAGCTAATCATTAACTGACTGTTGTTGGTTTATTGGAGGTTTTCAGTCCCATTAAGTTTTGAATTATTTGTTATTCGAATTATAAGTCGTTTAATAGCCTTCCGGTAGCAAAGATGTAAGTGTTTGACTAGTTAACCTATACCCCATGCAGTGTGTTGACTTTCGCATTGCCGACGTGGCAATGGTCCGCACGCGCTGGCATGGACCCGTGCACCTAGGGTTAACGCTGACGTAATAAGACAAAAATAATCAATTGTCTCATCCCTAAATCGCTCCACTGCCTTAACTAATCCCACACGAAAAAATGCATTTCACTCTTTCCTGCTATGGTTCGTTAGCAGCGTACTACCTTGAATTTAAACTTCCATTGGTGTTATACGATCCGTTTGTTTACTATTTTGAACGCATTTTTGTGAAGTATAAACGTGCATTGTTAAGTAGTCTTTACAGCTATCAAAATAGATAAACTTGTAAAAACAAACGCTAATAAAGCACGCGAAAATATTTTTGCTTTTATTTAGTGGTGCGAAATTATGTACAACTTGATTTTTAAACAATTTGATTTAGTTCACCTACCAAAAAATGCAAGTAACACCAAGGAATCAAGTAAACAACAGAGTAGTCTGCTGTACAAACGCCTTGATTATTCCACAAACAATGGCCATCCATCACTCAGAGGGATAGGTAATGGATGCGAACTCCCACGTTGGTAATGCGTTAATACCTGATCCGAGCGTCTGACGAGCCCAGCGAACTAGTGAACGGCTGGTTTAGCTTAAAGCGCCAAATAATTGCTTTAACGGTGTCTGACAGCATGCCTACGTTGCGCTGTCTGCGCCAATCTTTTACTCGTCCTCAAGTTGATCTAAAACCACAAAGCTGTTCGCACAAACTGCATTCAGCTATTAGTGCGTATGTGCTTTGGATACCACAATTCGTCAGTACATAATCCAAAATAGTTATGTGGATTGTATAAAACGTATTTTTTTTAAATAAAATATTTTAACGCAAAACACCTTAAGAAATTAACTTCAAAACAGGATGTTCTGGAAGAATTATTTATGATGTTAATATGTCTGTCTGGTCACTCGATTTTATTTGTTTATCGTAACGCCCGACAAACTAAAACAACGCAAAATTTCCTTCGTGAAACCAATAAAAACTCAGCTATGCACACTGACTAATTACTTTATTGCCCTCAATTGTAAAGTGCCTGCCACCACAGAAAAAACAACAAGCTTTGAAGTTGGCAATTAAAATCTTAGATATCTTTCTTTGTCGCTGTCTTTGTTGTGGTAATTGCTTCTTTCATTAGACAAGATGTCGGTGTGTCTTAGATGTTTGGCACGAGGTCCAGGCGTGTTGAGAATTGACTGTCTATAAGAACTCGTAAATTTTATCACCGCTGATCGTAACCCTATATTTGCCCATTCAGTTAGTAACCCACGTAATGTGTATACTGCTATAAGTATCTTAACACTTTCGTTAATGAAATTGTAGGAGCAAATTGAAATCAAACACATATCTATAACAAATATACTGCCTCGCACCACCTACATAGGAAATTAATTAATTATTTAAATTTTATTGTAAAACTTTGATTACCCAATTCTTAAAACATAGATTAAACAAATCGTTCGAAATACGGGGGTGAAATTTTATAAACTACTTCTGTAATTTTTAGTCTTGTTTATGTTGCTAGCTGGAAACTGAGGTATAGTCTGGCAGTTATTGCTTTGCTATCGCATTCGCATATTTTCACCAACCGCCGGCATTTCCATCAGCAGATAACTGTTGAATAATGAACTAACCAAATCCAGCCAGTTTTCTTACTAAAGAATTTTTTAAAGAATAAAACCATTGGCATATTCGTTCAATCAAACTATGGTGTGCGCGATTCAACTAAAATGAGAATAAATAAGAGTTAGATTTAATAAGTTAGTGAAGAGTTAGCGTCGATTTGAATGAAACTCCTCTATCTTTTGTTTTTGTTTCACAAACCATCACCCAAAAAGCCGGCCCACACTGGCGGTGACGTATTTGGAAACACAACCACAAAATTCAAACCTGATGAGTGCCGAAGCATTCTTTGATGGTGGTCTCATGTGAGGCTTCACTCACATACGTGCCCCGTTTTAGCGTTTCCAAAATAAATGTAATCACTAAGAAATTGACTTGCGACATAAATGTACTTGGTCGTTTACGCGCCAGTGTTAAGGGCAATTAAGCTTTGTCAAAATGAGTCAGTTCTGTCCAACTAGTGCAAATTCTCAATGAGTCTGGCTTGCAAGTGCCCTTAGGTCTGAGTACCATCTGTACAAGGATATAGCCGTATTGGTAATACATTGCGTTGATATGGAGATGTTTTTGTATACGAACTTCCCGCATGTCCATTCATCAGCGTTTAATATTTTACTTACATTTATATTAATCTACATTGAGTATTATTGACAGAAAAGTGATCCTAAATCTGCATTTATCAAGTAAGTTAAAACTTCATCTAAACGCCTTTTAAAAGATATTCCAAATTATTATGCTTCAAAAAAATCGATAAAAAACGGCTTTTGATATAATAGCCACATATATAACTATAATGTTTGTACCTGACGAAATCTTCCATATCTTTAAAAACGTTTTTGAAATATTTTTTACAAATATATTTTACAATGATTAACGACTTGATTGCTCTATAGATGTATCATTACAGGGTTTAATATAAAAGCTGCGATATGATCTGACCACCCACATGTTAGCGTTTAGGTACAGAGCGTCTTGTTCGGCTTAACAATGCCTACATTCAGAGATAAGGACATATGTTTGCTCATACTAGATCAAAATCTCGGCACGGGTTTTTAATGCCGGCGTCTATTCCGCGAAATAACGGCGTATTGTACACTTCTCTGCCGGATTTGCAATCAATCATTATTAAAATGACCCCAAATGTGATTTCAGGGGCGTGTTAAGTTTGCTTGTATTCATAATAAACTTGCTGACCTAATTGCCAATTGAAAGAGGAAATTCATAGAACGTACAATGACTTACAGAAGAGTTAAAGCGTTCTTTAACACCAAAAGAAATTAATTTATTAAAACAACTGAAAAACAACTCCTGCAATCAACCACACAGTCTACCTTATTTTGTGCCGCACACATATTATTACTTTCGTTGATCTTTAAAAGACACTGATTGGCATCATGCTTATGTGTATTGTTATTAATCAGAAAATGCCGCAAACCATAATGTACGATCGCCTAGGAAATATTCAATAACGACTGTGTCTTGTTTAAATAGTCACCAGAAAACCATTTTGTTCAGACAGCACCATTTCAAATAGTTTCTTTCTAAAATCGGTTATATTTTCGGTATATAAATTTTACCTCAACCCAAGACATGTGAATCAGATGTCGTTTACCCAAAAACTAATTCGTTTAGTCAATCCAGTTAAAATTTGTCATTCATTCCAATGTGCTCATATATAAACAAACTAATATCTTTGACAATTCTATTTTACTGGAAATAATAAATTTCCGAGCATTTATCATTACAAATTATTTAATGGTTGTTAATTGGTAGACCCATATTGCATTCCGCGGTATTTAGAATTCCATTTTGGTCTGTTTGCACACGTGGCCACATTACTGATATATAGCTGAGTTGCACTTGTCTTTAATCACCCAATGTCACGCAATATGCTACTTATAATTCGATTATTTCTTTTGCTACTTACACATTGGCATTTGGCATTTATCAATTATTAAATGTATTTTTTAATTATTGCTTGGGAAGCTGTTTTGGTGCCATAAGACCTGTAAAAAGCGAGCCTCTGAAAAAATGATTTAGTACCCAGTTATGTGAAATTATGGGACTTTAAATTCTACTTCGCCCAAATAGCACCCTCAACCACGTTGCTAAACGGAAATTAATCCCATCAACCCCAGTTTGGTTTGAGTAATTTGATGAAGTAATGAATTACGCGGACCACAGCTATTCAATATACGGAAGTTGAAAACGAATCAAAAGTTAATTCGATGCTCTTAACAATGAACTTTTTGTTTGGCGTTAGCATTGGTTGCGTTCTCGAATTGAGGTAAATCCGTACATACGCAGACCTACAGTCAATATTGGAATTTATAAAAACAAGTATTAATATAGTGATTGTCTCCTTAATTTAATGTCACAGACAAGCTCATGTATAGAATATTTAGTTGAATGTGGATTGCATTGTATTTGCAATGAAGCAAATTAATTTCTATTTTGATTCATGGATACGCCTGTGTGGGCTTTACTAGCTGTACTGCTAATCGTGCAGAACGACTTGGTTCGACCCCAGGTGTGTTTTCCAATCGTTGTTTTGTTAATTCGAGCAGTTGGTTCACAATACTTAAGCTTTTGAGTACGACAGGGATCCAGAGTCGCCGGAACCCAAATCTAGAAAGTCGCTTCGATCGCTTTTGACACGCTTTTGTGTGCAACTGTACCGGGTCGGGATCCCTTGCACGCTTTTGTGTTTTTCGCCCTCGACAATAGATCTCGCCCAGAAAATACTGTGATTAGCGTTTCAGTGGACAAAGAACCAGACATGAGACTCTGCGATATCGAGTTTTCGCCAACACATCTTCCGTCCCTCGAATAAAGTGCTGAAGACTGCCCAGTGCTGTCCACTGCCCCTGGAGACCTTTGTTGGTTTATTTGTGTGAACAGTCAGTATAAACTCTCTCACCAACTGGCGCATATGGCTTTGTTTTCAATGGAATAGATCTTTGGGGATTAAAATTGGATTTAAACTGTATGTTGGCAATCCGGTGTTTTGATAAACCTACAGAATGTACCGTTTTAAATCAACACGAAGTTTTGAAAAGCAAACATTGCGAAATAACACCTCAGCCGGTCTAGCTCGTTTTACTGAACAAACTTTGCTTAACCTGCGAATTTCACGTCATTAAAACGTCATAAACACAGCGTCGTTTACCCGACCTCCAGACGAATTTCGGTTACTGAGAAATGATCGTCACACACATTCAAACAAGCGGCGAAATTGGCCGTTTGTGCGCTGCGGGTTATTATATCGCAGTAGAGTTCAAGTCCAATTGAAGAAAATTATTCTCGCTTGTATCTCCTGGAAAAACTAGCTACTTTCGCTATTTCCGCCTTGTTTGTTATTTCTGTGATCCTTGTTAAGATCGCGACGTTTAAGTGTGCTCGTTACAACTTCTACCTTCTCTTAGAAACGGTTAAGTGGTTATGGCTTCATGCAGAATTGTGTGACTACAACGATGTGCACGTGTTAAGCAGAAAGAAATAATCGATTTGTATTAAGCAATGTGTGTTAGATTTTCGTGTCTCAATTTAGGGTTTTTGCCCAACGCATCATACTTTGTACAATTTACTGGAAGTGGCGCAAACAACTTCATCAAATTAATTTAACCTTCATTTAGCCCCTTGCTTCGTTCAATAAATTTTGATCGAGAAAGATTTTTTCAGGATGGCCGCAATTCTTTTCCGCATGTGTCACTGTTTATTCACACACACAAGAAGTCATAAATTCAGGGTGACGTTGTTGTAACGTGATCAATTTTTACGCGTAATTTTGCGTCAAATTCACCCAACCCTCTCGGCTGACTCATATACTATTAAATAACCATGTATGATAGCCTATAATAAAGTATGACGCTGTTTCCCAAATTTAAAGGTAATGATTGAATAATGATTCCTATGCCTTATACAAATTATTTTACACATAACTGGTTTTATTCGCTGCTCAACAAACATCTCAGCAGAACGAAGCGGCCATTAGGGTAATCCCTTAACTATCAATATGAACTGAGACTCAAACCAATTTCATTCCATTTTCATAAGCTTCATTCAAAATACAATGAAGCAAAATACTTTCCTTCGGTATTTTGTTATAGAAATTCAGTTTTTATAAAACTTATTGTAGTTTTATCAATTTTAAATCGTACAATAACACTGTTAAACGATGAATTGTTGTGGGTTTCGTTCGGAGGGCATTTTAACCTTTGTTTTCCTCGGAGAAAACGACTTCCAGAGCGTTTGGAATTTACTATGGGCGCTAATGATTTTGAATAGGACCACGTTGGGCGTATCTAAGTGATATGAAAGTGGTGACAGGAAACAGCTTTCAGATTTTACTGTGGTCGTTTCGCACCACTTACTGCTTGGAAGCCTCGTATTTATCTCGTTGTGCGTAACAGACCGTATTGCCACAATGTTGGTCAACCAGCTACCTTACTGTGGTTAGGGTTGGGCTTACCAGGCAACAAAGAACATTTCTAAATGACTGGATACATAAAAAGAACATTTCTCTTTCGAAACTGAAACATAGAAGACGTATAAAATGAAAGGGCTTATTAAGTATTGTATGTTCCGCCCACACGTCATGCCCCTTTGTTGTTGGTAGGGACCAACACGAGCAACAATAGCCCAGGTATCACATTCTGCACGATTCGATACAGAAACAATGGATGACTGTATATGTTATCACTTATCAATCCGGCGGTGAATTAAAATGCTCGGCAATTCTCGGGACACAGCAGGGCACACACTTATCCCACGCATAGTCAGACTGGGCGTCTGGTTAAATCGCCCCCTGTCAATATCAATTTTTGAACGATAAAATAAACCCCGATTTAAGATATCACCATAACTGGTTTATTGTTTAATGAAAACCCATCTACCAAAGCACCTGTAAGCTGCATTATTAAACATTTAATGAGCTGGTCCATGTTTAATAAAAGTCTGCTTAGAATTTACCCTATATTTTGAAGGATAAATTTTGATAATAGTTCTTCCATCTAATTTATTTGTGCAAGATTCATCTTGACCACTTCATTTAACGACCCAAACGGAATAGCTGTTTTGTCACATTGTGAAATATTTCGCGTTCGTACTTCCGCACCGTGAATGACGGCTGTTTATTTTCCACGTTAATCTGGTAAGACAGACTATATTGTTTTGACAGCCGTCGGGCCTTTTTCATAACCCAAGTCGTTTTGTAGGCTGAGAGTACTTGCATAGGCAGCTAAAGCCCAGTCTCGCCAACCAGGCCGTCTTAACACGATTAACTAAAACAATCTTTTTTGGCTCTTTGCCTTCATAACAACTTGCCGTGGATTGTACGATGTTAAGTAATCCAATTTGATGCGTTTACCAAAATACGATTTTCTGTGGACAGCTTTTGTTTGCGAGTAATTGGCCTCTACTTCTTGGCCTCCGATCCATTGGCAAGTTGCTTTGAACGGTCTGCGGTTTGCCTCACTAATGGCGCTGCAGGTTCCATGGCTACGGAGAGATTAACTAATGACGTCTTCCAAATTCCGAACTTCGCACTGGCCTTCGCCATCCGTCGCAATGGTGCCTCGTGAGGATCGAAAAACTCGATTGGGCCATTTTGTCAAAACATAAAGTTGTTGTATAAGTTTAGTTTTTTTAGTTTATTTCTCGAACGTAATTGGACCCATGCAAATTTAATGACACACACACTGACTACAAATTAGTTATTTGGTATCATAACTTTTTTAAATTACACTGAAACTAATATCCAAACCATAGGCAATTCCCCCTACCGCAAATTGGTTGGAATTTTCTCATTTTTCGTTTACCCGAAGAACGTAAATTGTTTATTAAAACTGAGCAAACGACTCAAGTGAGCAAATAACTTGGTGCAAGCCCCCGCGGGCGCCCAATATGCTGCTTCATAAATTTCTCACTTACCGACCCTTTCATGTGGGCTGGGCGCGTGCGGATATTGAAACTGTGCAGAACCCGTCTTCTGAGATTTCAACACCCAAAGTCGGTCAAAGTCGGTCTACGCCCCCGTTATTCGGAGTATTTGGAACGGCTCTGTTTTACGCAACGTGTAACAGACACCGTTTCGTTTGAAGTACCTTGAAATCTATATTAAGTTGTCTGAGGTAGTTTTAAGTCGCCAAACATAGCAAGGCGTGTGTTGATGTTGCAATAACACTCAAGTACCGTCTTTCCGGACGCGTGTCATTTGTTCTGGTCGTCGTCACATACAAAATAATGTGGCGAGTTACCTTAAAAAGAAAGCGTTTCTATAGGAAAGTTACAACGGAACAACATATCGACAGCGGTTAATAACTCGGTGAATATCCTGATGGTTTATCAGCAATTCGTTGTTTTCCTAGTGTAAACCTTCGTTATCTGTTTCACCGAGCAATATTCAAGCAACGAAGATTTGATTATCTACTGCATATACCTCGTACGTCTTGTTCCCCCGATAAGACAGAGGGATCGCAAACATAACAGGCCGTGATCTGGACAAGCCAGCACCGTAAAATCAGCTTGTTATAACTGTCCACAAACTATCGCCATAATTTCCTATCGGATAACAATGAAATTACACGGGAACAGTTGTTTCAAACGACCATGCTTTTAACGAGTTAGTTCAGCAGGATTTACAGTAAACTTAACGCTTAAAATCGATCTTAAAACTCTGGCTTCTGAACAGTTAAAATTGTATTTATACCACGCTGGACGTTTGCTGGTTATCGTCGTCTGAATCTTGAAATTAACATGGTTTTCGGAGGCCAAAGTGACCTTGAGTACAGTGCTTATCTGGTCATCTCGCTTCCTTCGAAAACCGCCGAATGTTCGGTGAAGGCTGCCATCAAATTACATCATCATTTTACTTAAATAAGAAAAAAACTACAGAAAAAGTCTTTATAAAACATGTCTAATAAACCACAGTATAACTAAATACTTCGTATATTTTAATTGTCTTATTTTCTGATTTTTAAGTTTAACTTTTTAATAGTCTATAAAATCGATTTTGCGCATTGCTCCAACATAATTGAACTTATATTAAGTTTTAGGTTAACGATTTCCAACCATCTGTAACGCGAATCATCAAGGTGTCGTATAAGGTCTGGTAAATGATCAGTCAGTCAATTACCAGCATTGATTGTGTTCTCTGTGGGTTATGTTGGTTTCGACTTGTATTAAAATTTCATTGAATCGATTTGGTCATTATATAGCTTTATTAACATGTTGGTTACGTTATAAATTTTGAACTCCAGTGTGCTACACGCAATCTGAGGCCGAAACCCTTAGTTGCCGATATATTTGTTTTATTGCCTGGAACTGTATTTGAATAAACATGATATTAGTGTGGTTTAGATTGAGACAACTTGAAATGGAACTTAATTACTTGCGATCGATAATACGTGTGACGACTTCTATATTGTGCCTATAATATTATGTTGCATTTAAAAGTAAACTTTTATATTTCACAGGCATCATCACGACGAAAAAACGAAAACTGGATCGTGAAAAATTGACGTTTCAAGACACCACGTTTGAGGTATGCATAAAACATACAACCCTGTGTAATATTGTTTGCTCTCTGTTTTCCAGATATCAAGTACGACATATATAATGTGTTGATACATATATCCTATCGCTAAGCTAAGAGTCCCATCGCCAAATTCCGCCTATCTCGATCATTAAATACAATTTTCTTCAATTTCGAGATAAACTTCCCTTCGCGCTTCGCGAAAATTGACTTTCAAAATTTAACCACGTCGCTTCGGTAATTACCATCAGGTGCACGTTATGAACATAATAGCGCTTTGATTTTAAAACCAGATATTTGACTATTACTTTGACACATCCCTGTGTTTATATGTTGCATGTTTTCCGTTGATCCCACTGTAATGAACAGTCTATAGATTTCAATATAAGTACTGGGTACTGCGGGTCAACCTTACGATTAAGTATTTCGTTTTTGATCCCTTAAAATATGCACCCTTGCTAGTTGAGTAAAATCCGTGCTATTAAGCCACGTGAATTAAGAGTTATTTTAAAATTGCAATGGTACTTATTTTCATTACTTGTTGGAGGTATGACAAAAAAACTGTGTGAGACATCCCCTGAGAAGGTTTTTGAAAATGTCTAATAAATATTCGGTGATTTTAAATGGGTTCTCCTGAGATTCATGTGGTCGGGATAGTTTGTATTGTGGCAATAATAAAACGCATATGATTTTAAGCATTTTGCTTTATAAGTGCCTTTGCTCAAACTTAGCTGTGGAAGGAATTTTGAAACACCATGTATGTGACTATTTGCGCATACGAGCGTCTGTCAGGTCACAGGATGCATACTGTGAGATCCGTTTCGTGCGTTTTATTTCTTAGAATACATGCCGAGTTGCTCGGTCCCACCGCGGCGTTGAAAATAAGCCATAATCCGCCGAGGTCCGTAGCTTATTGTGCTCAAAAGTCACTGAAGATCGCTTGCGGTCAGGCACAACCCCAGAATTGAGCCTTGCTTTTATTAGCAAGTCGTGACTATTGGCTTTAAGCCTGGAAGGAATTTTATCCAAGTCCCGTGAGCCGAGTCTATCAAAATAAGGCTGTGCTTGTATTTTGCTTACACAGTGCTGCTTGGCACGATCGATTACAATGGCTGTGTTTTCACGCCGAATACTTTTGCTTATATTCCGATTCAATGCGATGTATTAGAAATAAATAAACACCACTTGGGTAACTAGTTATTTATAAATACTTGTATCGAATTGTCATAATACAACTGCCTTTGTCAAGCTTTTATACTCACCATTAGACTGTCCTGTCACAATTTTTTGATTATCGTGCTGAATATGTTGTTTCGGAGTTTTTGTTTCTGTTAAATAGTCTAATTTTTAATTTATTAATTATCCATACTGACTATTCTTAACACGTTGCTTAATTGTTAGAGCTGCAAACATAAGTTATTAGCCTAATTTGTTTGCCCTTTTCATTGTTGTCGGTGTTCTAAAGTAATTCTATAACCAATATTTTTGCTTTCAGTACAGTAAGCCGCAAATTACTGTCTTATTTTAAACGTAGTTGCCAATTTCATCATGTTTGTTGGCGTAGCTTCAGTTTTAAATTCTCAGTTTCTTTGTATGTAGCATTAGCTTTGTGTTGTAACTGTAAACAGCAGTTAAGTGAGTTAGTTTCGCCGGTAAAGTGTAAACACGTTTACGCGTGGCTGTCCCGAACCAGTTACTGGAACTCTCGTGATCTGAAGTACACTCTACAGTGTACACGTTTCACGCTTCGTTTACTTCTCAACCAAAGTTCTTTTGTCAACACGCTTAATAAATGTCGAATCGAATTTGCTTGTCTGGTTCAAGTGTAATTAATCTCAACCTTAGATTTGTATGAGATGCACCTTGATATGCATTCACTCGGCAACTACTACGAGATTAAGCGTGATCAACTTCCCTGCCCGTCACGAGCTTAACCAACCCAATGAGATTTTCCCCACATTACTACAATTCAATACATCCACAACTAATTACTTTGGTTTGGATTTGTTTAAAAAAAAACTCGCGTTTACACCACAAACATATATCTCAATCCATATTTCCTGTGCATTATTCAAATGTCTGTAACCCCTTAATGGACTACCACCCAGGCTGAAACTATTTTTATGTACCCCCTTCACGCACTGTCACGTCATAATACAACCCCAGGTAATAGTAACAAACGTCTAATGGACCTTTTGTTAGCCTGTCCTAATCTTTGCGACATATCAGCCTCCGAAAGCTAAAGTACAAGACTATATTGTCGATACCACCCATATAGTCACTTACAAGTTCACCGATACCCCCAAACATTTATCACAACCAGCGTTTCCTATAGTTAAACCGATATTAAGTGTAAATGGCGACAAGGCCCATTTAGCAGCTTATACTTGTCTCCTATAAGCCTGAAACAACTGACTCTGGGATTAGTTTCTCTTCAGGCCCAGTACACATCGCGTGCTGAGTTCTATAAAGTTTATTCAACTCTAAATCCCAATACTTTATCACAAAACCCGAGTTTTATAAATGTTATTGCTGAGTACATATGCAGTAATCTGTCAGCATTATATTTGTGCGGTACTATAGCAAACGCATGCTAATCTTGTTTGTGTAGCGGAGAGTTAAACGATAACTTATAGTTCCACCCTGGCAAGCACTTTCCGAGCCCATAGCTTTAAATCCCCCTTTAGGGCTTTATTTGCAAATCGCATTATTTTAATTAGGGTGACATTCGAAATCTGATAGGTTCAGGGCTTAAAAGTCTCAATACCAGAATAATTGTTAGTTTTATTTTTATTTTTTGTCTATTATACAATCTATGGATGTCAAGACCACAAAAATGCCTTAAAGAAATAGAAATATGTAAGACTATGACCGCAAACACACACACGCAGACATGGGCAACATACGGCCCGCCAAGGGATATTGACCGGCCCGCAGACTGTATCTAACCATACCCTGTAATTCCCATATCTGGCCCGCCGACTAGAGAAGTTGCCCAACCCTGCACAAACGCGTATTATTTCCACTGTTGAACATTTCTACCACATAGTTAATTAAACTTGTGGCTTGTTCGCAATTCAAAGACGAAGCATATGTTAATTATATGCGGCATTAATTCTGAATACATTTCATTTCTATTCGAATCATTATATTTCTTTGTATTCAATGCCCAATACGCGTATGTCTATGACGCTCTATTCCATTGTGGTCTACAAATTCAATTAAAGTTAAATGAAAAATAACAACGCACACAAAGGAAACTCATTTTACGCCAAATCAACATTGAATATGCAACTCAAATGACATAGGGATTTCATGTTTGTGAACTATGTAGTTTTGCGTGTTGTTTTGGGCCATTTACTACGCTAAGCTGTGTCTTAATGAAAGTGTTTTTGTTGTAATCTTATTTTGGTGATTTTTTTTACCTCATTACATTTACCTGCTGCGTATTAGGCAAGCGAGGCGCATTGTAATATGCTCACGCGCTGTGCAACCCCTATGTTTTTTCATTCAGTCGCGCCGATCCTTTTCAGATCCGTTCCAGATTACTGTGTTGTATTTTGCGGTACAAAATCGTGCGATGTAAGGAATTTGCGTAAACTTGAGCTCTGGCGAAGAGTGATATGCCTTTTAGGATTTTAATTAAGCTTTCTCCAATCCTTTAGAGTTCAACCCAGCGTTGCATATGCCAGCAACGCTCTGTCGAGCTCGTGTCAGATTTTCGCATCACAATGTTGACTACACCTCACCGAAATGATGCTGACATTACGTCAGCAGATGTCTTCCGACCATATGGCTTCTATAAATGTTTTCGCCATTTTCTTGTCGCTTTAAGCAAATTTAATACCGCATAACTCGGCAGTACACAAAAATGCATGGATCTCAAATCGTTCGCTCCATGGTGAGATAGAATGTAACTGAGTTACCAACCCATGGCTGAATAAAATTTACTTAGACACTCCCATATACGCTTCTTTTCAAGTCAATTTGTTCAATATCGTCGCCAGAAATCTACACAGTTAGGTAAAACCCCGGAAATCCATGTCGCATGCGTATAATACGTGCTCCAGATCAATCTGAGTGATAATAACACCAACGCCCTAGTTTTTCAAAGGGTCATCATGTTTGACTTTGTTTTGCTGCCATAGTAGATGTGTTTGCTGGTCAACAAAACCCTTGTCCCTCGTAAAACCGCGTAAACTATTTCATGTTTGCTGAACCCGATTACTGGCAAGGCGCGACACTAATGCATCTTCCGTTATTAGGACGTTTGTAATCCGATATAGTTCAACTTTGACAAGTCGCTTCCATCTTGCTAAACCCTCGCTCAATTTGTCTTTTGGATTAGCTTTCATTCTGAATGCATTTGTGGCATTACGCTTTGTAATGATCATTAACATAACTAAAGGTGGTCAAAACATCGGTAGAAAAACACCGAGGCGAATTTTTATTTTTGTACATCTGTAATAGTCGTGGGTGGGCTATACAAAGTTATGTATGAAATCGAGTTCGCCATTTTGTAATTATTTTTTCCAAAATCATTAAAATTCAATTTTCCAAATATAAATAATTCATTATAATTTAAATTGTTATGTGATTCTTCTGTATTAAGGTTGTAATGACAATTATAACCAAAACAAATAATTTTAGGTCGTAATTTCGGACGGAGGTACTCCCCCTCTTACGTCATTAGCGAAGGTAGTAGTGGAACTCACAGACGAAAACGACAATTCGCCCAAGTTTCTACCCAACATTGAGTATACGCTCAATATTCCTGCGAGGAACCGGACTAGAAACCCGACTGAAGTGTAAGTTTGATGTTAAAGTAACTGTTACAAGTTGTTATTCCTGTACAATTTTTTTATTTACGAAAATGCCTGTATATACTTATATTCAATATAGACAGCAGTATAAACAGAAACCTGTCAGCATTACAATTTTTATTTAACAGTAAACATTTTTTAAAACATTATCCATGTTTAAACCATATTAACTTATACAGAGCAGTAAACTTTAACACCACATTTCTACAGTGCGCGTGTGGTGGCCCATGATCGTGACACAGGTCGGAACTCCAACATTGATTATCGAATCCACGGTAAAGGCCGATTCGAAATTAACCCCAAAACAGGAGAGATCACAACGGAACATGCATTTAAAGAAAATATGATCAGCGTCGTAAAGGTAAACATTTGATTGTATAAAAAGGTAAATTGTGGAAACCCTCGCCGCATAAAGGGACTTTAAGCTTCTTTTTTATCATCACCAAAAAGTCTTTTGTGATTTGTCGTTTAGGTATTTTCACGTAATTTCATGCTTTATTGTTGCACATTACTTCTTATATCTATGAAATATAGTTTAAATTTGGTTCGTCCATATAATACTTCTGTTATTTCATTTAGATAATTGCTATGGACAATGGAAACCCTCCAAGGCAATCGAAAATTCAGCGACTTGAGATCCGATGGACTGCGCAGCCAATTTCATCAATCCTAGCTCCGAAGTTTGTCTCCAGCTCAATCGAAGATGTTCTCATATTTGAAAGTGTGGAGAAGAAATATCAGGGTTCGGCCGAACAGTCGAATTATGTTGCTTTGATCCAAGCAACCGACGAGGATTCAACCGACCTGCGGTATATGATCATGGGTAGGTCAATTCTGGTTCAAATTGGCTTAAACCGGTTTCCTATGTTACTTGGGTGCTTGCGAGATTGTAGTGGAGTACAACAATTTGTTTGATATTAAGCCAAACATGTTAATAATTGAACAGGAAAATATTGCTGGGCGAGACTTGATTGACAATAAGTGCTGTTTATAGTTGTCAATTTTCAAATACATAACTGGCAAGTAACTTCTTAATCTCCCCACGGGTGATCGACATTGGTATCGCCGATTGCTTCAAGAGTAATTGCCACCGTTGTCTGTCGTGTCGAAGCTATTTTTAGTGAGTACTATATGACTTGTAATGGGTTCGAAAGTGTGTAGCGTTTGACTTAGCGACAGAACGGCGGCGTTTCGATTGCTCTTTCCTCTTTACGTAACTTCAAGTTCTTTTAACTGTCGGACTACTGATTAAGACGTTGACTTCCGTCAATTAAATCAAAATAAGCTTGCTCGTAGGACACTTTCCCAGTAGCTATAGTCGAATTACGTTTTGCTGGATTCCATTGTAAAAAAATCCGGATTACATTCACTGTAAACTCATTATTTGCTATTTATCGTCAAAACAGATCTGGTTTTGAGTAATGATCGAGTCTTCAATATCTCGCCTAATCGGTCATTACATGGCAAACCAATGCCTCATTTTCGTATCAAATGACTGGAAGACGTTCGTTAGAACTGTAAGCCGGGAAGCTATAAAATCTATTTTTACTGTCAACTACCAAGTGTCACAATATTTGCGCAACCCCTTCCCGAAAGTGGCAGGTCACACTTTCCATCTCACGGCCAACTTGTTGTACATCAGACAACAGTTCACGGTTGACGGACTTCCCCTTGAAGTCTTGACAGTTAAAGTTAGATAAATTTACTTCCCATGAACCGTTAAACGGCCATTAGCTTATCGGCTGATTTTTCCCTGGAACATTTTCAAGCAAACCATTGTGTATTGCATGATGGATTCCTCTGTTCATACTGGGTATATTTGGCTCATTAACGACCTAAGCTTCGCATCATATTCATAAATACATCCAATCTATCCAGCGAACGCTGTCCTAGTTTTGAATTTTATACAACAAAGATCAGAATTACAAGAATAGTTCAACCAAACGTGTGAATTATAAGAATAGTTCAACCAAATTACCACTCGTTACTTAATAACATACAACAACCGACATGTAATCATGGAAATGCGCAAGTTAATCTCACACATCTTATACTAAATCTTGTCGAATAGAAAAAAATCATGAACAAAGCGCACTTTTCGCTCAATTTCATCACTTTTCGCTCAATTTAAAATAACATCCGTTCATATTTCAGCTGGCAACGAGGACTTGATGTTTCATTTGAACAATGAAATCGGCTCGTTACTCGTAACCGGGTTTCCTGACGCTGAGACCAAGAGGAAATACAATCTTACTTTGCTGGTCACAGACGGATACAACAGCGATATTGCAAATGTAAGTTTAACTTTCTCTGCCTTCCTCAGTCAAAATTCTATGATTTTAGATCTGTTTTTTTTATTAGGAATACACTGGGAAATGTTGCTAATATTGTTTGCTTGGGTCTATTCCAAAAGGTGAAAAATCACTTTGAAGGAAGTTTGATAACTTGTCCCCACGATCCAATAGCTGAATCTGTTGTAATGTGCTGTGTGAAATGTATACTTTCCGGCTGTTTATTTATAGTTGATCCCATTAATCCACTGGGTTTAGGCGATGTCCACTATTGCTCAGGAACACAGCAGATTAGCGGAAAGTTTTGATTCTCCAACATTTCGTCTGAAAGATCCTGTTTAGCGGGACCGATTTAAGCTTCACACAATTAAACGACAAACCCTTTATATATAATGTACCTTTGAATACAATACATTAAATAAATTTGTCAGTCGCAATTATACAACTAAATAAAACGGCCACATCTACAATAGCCTTATGTTCAAGGCTTGAAATGTGTTACGTTTTCAGATTGTAATTCGAATTGGAGATTTAAACGACCATCGTCCCGAGTTCGAAGAGCCAGTTTACGAAGGGACCGTGTTGGAGAACACACCGGTCGGGACACGGGTCATGCAAGTCACTGCTGTTGATGGCGACATTGACCTGGACAGGAACGGCAACATGATATATCGAATATGGAGTAGTATTCACCCTTCAAGCCAGGACTTGTTCCGCATAACATCAGGTTAGTAATCCGTGATGATCATTTGTGGCATATTTTCCAGCAAAGTTGTTACTCACCTCGCAGTACAACGTGAAATTTTAGAAGTGAATGAATTTGCCATGTATGCTTTTTATAACACTATAAATCGAAGTTTTTTTGGAAACCGGTAGTGCAACCTTTTTAGATAAAAAATTGGTTCAATTTCGTTAATTGTTCGCAATTATTCCAGATGGTGTAATATACACACAAGGTAACTTGGATAGGGAGGTGCAAAAGGAACACATCTTCATCATAGAAGTGGACGACCAAGGATCACCTTCGTCGCTACAGGTTTGATTTATAAATTCAATCTTTATTTTATGTCTTGTAAAACCTCAATGTAAGCTTACTACGGAAGATTCTTTAGTTTTCGATCGGAAATAATGAATTATTTCCTAAATTGCGGGACCGAGCCTGCCGGGGCCAGAGGTTTGTTGTCGTTCGACATCATATCACCCCCTTTGTGGGTAAACTATTGCTTTACAGGTCGCCCCAGTTGGGTAAGGATAAGGGTTATGTTGCGGGTTAGGTTTGATACTCGCGTGTAAGTTTTCAGGCAAAACGAGAGTATACTACAGTGGGTACGATCTGTAAACCAGCATTCTAGTTCCGGTGAAAATATCCAAGTGCTGTTATATCCAAATCCGCTTTCTGCAACTTGTTAAATATTTAATCTTTTCAGAGCTACTGTCGCGTCGTCATCACCATTGGTGACGTGAACGAACATCCGCCACGCTTCACTGCTTCGAGGTACTCTGGTCACGTGACAGTGGGGGTGGCGGACGAATCAGTGGGTCCTGATGACATGGCATCGACCAGCATCGTGACTGTGCGTGCCAGCGATCAGGATATGGGGGAAAACGCGCGGATCGTGTATTCAATCTTATCAGGTAAGTTCGAGCGTAAATGCAAGTAGGGCTAACGTGACTTGAAATCATTTAATTAGTTGTCTATAGACCGTAAACAAAAAAATCATCTTTGAAAAACCACCCAGGGTCGTTTTATTTTGAATTTACACGGTCGGTTGAACAGACCATAAAAAACACAATTCCCCTTGGAACTGCCTTTTAAACACCTTTAGCTCTATTTAATTGGTCGTTTTACCGGTGTACGTAACGTTGGTATAAGCATGGTCGTCTTGGGAGTTAACCCGATGCCTTTCTTGGGCTGACGGTGGTTCCAACAGCTGTTATAATGGTTTTCCGACAAGGTTTTCTTTTAAATATAGTCCCAATTCCCATTTGAAACTAATCGGACATGTTTTTAACAAACCAAATTTTAAAATTCTGAATTACATTTCGTTTAGTGTGTACCACTCCTTACCCTCTCGGGTCGCGTATTAGTTAAAATGACGTAATTTTTACATCATCAAAGGCGGCTGTACAAGGGTCACTTGTACAAAGCAGAAGAGGCAATTAGCGCTTGTAACGGAAAACTGCGATTTCTAGTCGTACGCTCAATAGGTCACTAATGTCCATTTATTACTCTCCGAACTACTGAACGATGCCAGCACAGATGCTGCCATCAAATAGTGACCGCCCTCGCACCGGAGACCAGGGAATTATAAGATCCCAAAGTCGTGGACGCAGTTCCCGCATGTGTTCCTTACAACACGATGTATCCCTCCACATCCACTGTTTTATGATTTCCTGTTGTAAATTAACCACTGGATGTGATAAACGAAAGCAAAACATTCATGGTTGATCGGCGTGAAAGCTATAACTAAATTAGCCTCACTATCGCTAACACCGGTAACATAATTATTTTTAAATTGTCATAGTAAATTTAAACACAATAAATAGAGCGAGTCGTATTTAAAGGTTAGGCCAATCACCCCTTTGTATATGTCGGTCTAGTTCCGGTATGTTTGTGGGCCTATAGTTTGAATCAAATAGTCAATCATAATTTGAGCTATATAAAGTGAACATGCATGACAGCGACATTATTGGACCCAAATATATCCCAAAGTTTGTAAACACATGATTAAGATTTTTTTGCAAGCTGTAATACGATTTAGAGAATATTTATTTTTGTCGACCATTAGCTTTTTATAGTTAAAAACTAAAATGGCGGATTCAAAATCGTGTCAATGCTGTCGTTCGATGGTTGGTTCTCTACATACAGCAACACGGCTTACAGGTTGGGGATTTTCCAATTAAATAAAAATTCTATGTGACATTAAACTTGTTTCACCTAAAGATTAAATATAATGGCGATGTGGTCGAGCCTTTAAGCTCGTTTTACGGTGGTTAAAATACTATCACCGAACCCCATTTAGCAAGCGTCGGTCGGTTTCGGGCCAACTGTAGTTGTTAAGATTTTTGAACCGACAAACCGGTCTAAAGTGTTTTGTGTTTCGTTTTGGGATTTGTTGGGTAAATCTGTCGGTTTTTGGCAGTGAAGTTGACAACGAAACCCTTTTGGTACTGAATGGGCATGATAGAAACGTGTTCAGTTTAAACCATTACAAGAGTTGTTTGTATTATGGCTATGTTTAATAAAGTAAACAACTTTGTTTTTACACATTAAAGTTCACAATTCGTCACAAGGCTATCAGTCTTGGTTGTTTTTTAATGGTGCTACATTCCGAAATATCTGAATATACATCAAAATAATTTTTAGCCTCGTACATTTAATGTAAGCTCAGATACGTACTTACAATGTTTTCTCCGATAAACAACCGTGTGCGTATAATGGCCTAAAAGAGAATTCTCTTTTACCATAGAATCCACGCATAACTTAGATATATAAATTCCGGTCCTCCGTTAAGTGTTCCGGCCCACTGCTTATCAAAACTGTATGGAACAAAAGGCAGATTATACAGCCACAGGAGCTGCTGGCGTGCACAACTGATTTGCCTTGTACCGAAGAACATTCCCAACAAAGTGCACCCTACATAGCCGTTTCAACAACGCATTATCTAAGCCCAATATTGATACGGAAGTCATATCCATGTATGATTGTATGGGGCCTATTCATTCAACGTTTAATAATTTCTCATTAATACATGCCAGTTTGCCATAAAACAAGCAGAGCATATATAATGGTACCGCGGACAATCCTTGAAATAAGATTTATTGTCGCCGTTTTTGTCCAAATATTGACTCAATATTGCTTTGTGCAGTTATGTTGTAATCGTTTAACATTCTATATACTTAACTGGTAATTCAGAATATGTGACCCCATTAGGTAAAGGGGGTTGCGATATGTATACAGACCTATTAAAATTGATTTATGAGAAGCATGTGGTTATTAAGCTGAAATATGCGCTCGCGGTAATGGTGTTTCTGACGAATTGTCTGTTGAAAATACTTAAAGAATATTTAAAGTCAAAAATCATTTATTTTATTAAACAAGGGTTGAATTAAAAGCCACCATGACGGTATGGCTAGTACTTATCCAAACCAATCTACGTAAAACGTTACATAAATATAGGCTGTATAAGCCTTTACTTACAGCCGTCGATTTTATTATACCATATAACTGAGGCCATTTTACAGCAGGGTTTTCGAATATTCCCTTTGTTAGTAGACACGTTTATAAAGACGAATCTTCTACATTTTTAAATTTATTTATCCAAACAATTGAATTGTAACAAAGTCAGTAAAAGCGGAAAATACAGCTGAAAACAAATTTTCTAACGAGTATAAAAATGAAACCAAAAGCGTCATTCTTTACCAATTGAAATCAGTTTTGTTTACATCAAAATCTGACACAACTCATTGGCTTAGTTTAAGATGACATCAACAACAACAGCTTAAATAACTGGATCCTGAAGCACATTCTAGCCGATTAAGTACTTTGCACCACAATATGTCATTCAAGTTCACGGGGGGTTTATTTACCTATAACCTGGCGTAATGCCCTTAGGAGCATACTGCTTATAGAGTCGTTGGTTATTCATGAATAAGCCGATGTATTCTGAGACATTTGAGAATAAAAGTCAATTCTGTAATAACCAGTGAAAGTAAGCACACTAAGAACTACTGTATATATATATATATACTACTTTTTTAGTGCCTGCATACCCAATTAAAAAATCTATCAGCAGTTATTTGTAGTTAAATGTTGATAGATATACCACTTCACCCAACTGACTGCTTTCTATACCATAGCACGTCAATAGTCGATTTGACGTAGTCCCATATTTTACAGATTTACGACTTATTATAAATCTATGTTTGGTTTATTTCGTGTCGTCTTACAATTTTAACGGCATCTGTGCAATTTAAAGCTTCTGTTACTGGAAAATATGTTTATTGGGCTGTGTCGTGCATCGTTAATAACGGTAGCGTTACATGTGTTCGCTGTTCAACCGATTTTATCTTATCATTTCGGGCAAACGTTTAACGCCCCTATTACGCATATAATGAGCTGTGCTATTGTGGGAAAATGTGAAAGTCATTTGTCTGGCGTTTACAGTCCAAAAGCGCGCGTGCGAACACCTTTCCTGCCCAAAACTACATCTTTTGTTAAAGCTAATGTCGATGTATATGCCTACGTCAATTTATTTAATATTCAAAGGAAGATCCTCCTTGGGAAAGTGAAATAGCGGAGCGGCATTATATTAACCATCAACTAGAGAGGCCTGAGTATACATAGATATGCTCCATGTTTATCCACGTCCTAATTGAAACGCCCGGGGCTTCTACTGACACTTAATTTTGAGCAATGACCAGTAATACCTCCCGTTGAAAACATTGATTAATAACTTTCAGACGTTAAAAGCTTTTTCAAATGGAATTATTCTCAACTGCTGGGTAAGGTATGCAATTATAGCACAAATGCCTTTTAAGTTCCAACAACTCATTTAGAAAAGTAAATGCGACGCAAAATTATTTTAAAAATCATCGCCCTTTTATTATGGATCCTTTTAAACCACTCCGAGATGATATAGCTTTGCAACATTTGCAACATATTAGGCGCTAATTTTACAAAATCGCTTTCTTTACAATTCCTTTCTTTTTTATGCAATTTTTTTAACGCCGTTCGGGCTAATTCTCGACAATTTTGCTGGCAAAGTGGAAAGTGGTTCAGGGTCAGTGAAAGGCCAAGTCCTTTATTGAGCAGCTGTATGTACTGTCCCCTGCACACAAGTGCTGGTCATTTATTCGCCGCTGTATTGTACACCATGTTTACTTTATTTGTTCAATCCCCGTATTACTGCTTTATTATACGAGAAACATAGCTTTATGAGATATTTGCTTTGTTGCCGGCACCAGCGCCTTTTTAAATAGCCTCCCACCCCCGGTGACGATATTTTGTTCTGGCTGGCCATGTGCCAATAAATATACAGGCACTGGCGTAGAACCAGCTGCGTATAGCTCACGACACTTGGCTTTTGCTGAGATATGAATGGAATGTCCACGTGGTATGGTACCCCGTTGAATAATTCACGCGTCAATAGCACCCTGCAATGTCGCAACAAACCGGCTTTCAATTCCGGCCACACCAAAAACAATGCCTGTGCCCAACAGAAGCATTTAGCCCACAGGCCGTTTAACCTAAGAATGTGAAATTAAACTTATTTATCCAATATTTGTGTTTATTATCCTACAAGGCGAATTTAACGATCACTTTACGAATTTAAAATTTCCGGGAATGTTTCTGATGTGTTCTATATTTTATGATCACAATTTGTCGAAAAATACAGTAATTTAAATATCTTTCTATATATAGATCACAATTGAGTTATATTTTATAGGCAATGATGACGGACGGTGGCGTATAAACTCCGCGACTGGTGAGGTGTTTAGCGCAAGACGGTTGACGGCAGACTCAAGTCAACCTGCATTACTTACGGTCCAAGCAAGTGACAGCGCGCGTTCGCCGTTGCACGACACGGCAGAGGTAGCGATTACAGTGCAGCAAGACTATGCTTCTCCGCCGAAATTTGAAATCGAGCATACTACTGTGAAACTCGCCGAAAACTTGGCAATAGGGAGGTGGGTAACGTGAATATCTCTTTTACGACCAACGCATATAACCACTTTAAATCTGCCCATGTGAACGGCAAGATATACATTCCTAGAATATGTAACGCATACCTTGATATTTGCACAAAATGATCGTTTTACATTTGAATGTACATACAAATTGTGCGAATTAAGTTTTAAATTTATCAATATAGTTTAAAATATTGGTAGATTTAAAATAACTGTAGTTTTTTTTAACGAGGTACTGCTGGGAAAATCATTTCTTAGTCTTTGATGTTATTTAAAAACAAAATACTTTGTTTCTATATTATTCAAAATTTAAAGCATTGAGTGGTTTTGGTAGCAGCTAAAGGACATCCTTAACCAATTAATTGTATTTTTTAAGAAGCAACAAAGGAATTAACCCAATTGCTTCCCAGCTATGTGGCCACTGCCAAAGCAAGTGCTCCCTCTGGTGTATCGTATGACATTTCTATTGTCGATGATGATGAAGGTACATTTTCGATCAATCCTCATTCTGGTGTCGTCTCATTGGCCGGTGCACTCGACCGTGAAGCTACATCATCATACACGCTCATTGTGACATCAGTAAGCACTGAGGGGACATCAGCATCTGCGTCGATCACAGTTGATGTTCAGGATGTTAATGATAACAGGTGATGTAGAATGGATGGGAAACCTGGGGGAGTTAAAATATGGGTATTGTATGGAATACCACATGTCCACTGTCTAGTGGCATCTATTTCTATATCAATGTATTCAGCATAGTAAATAGATTTTCATTTTTGGTTCTTCTAAACTTATTAATCCACTAGGTTAAAGCAACCACTGTTCAGTGTTTTGTTTATGCAGGAAAACAAAAAATACTAAGCTTTATTGATATGTCTTTTTCAGTAATTAGATGCAACTATCGCTAATTTGTTAATATTAACCTATAGAGTGGGTGTTAGAGGCAATTAAGATAACTTTTTGAATTTGTTTCTATCTTCAGACCTGAATTTGAGCAACTCGGTTACACTGGCTCGGTGTCCGAATCCTCTGGATCAAGTCCATCCTCATCAGTGGTTGGGATGACCGGACCCCTTATAGTCCGAGCATCGGATGGGGATAGCAGGGATAACGGGAGGATAAGATACTTGATCGCTGGCATTTCCGATGAGATCAACTCCCGTTTCAGTGTTGACCAATACACGGGAGCTATAAGGACTAAAGCTGGAATGAATTTGTTTGATTACGAACTTGTGCAGCACTATTCATTTGAGGTAAGTATTTAAACGTGTGTATGGAAACATTAATTAGCAGTTTAAAGAATTTTTTGAACCTTTTAATTTTTTTTATTTTCAAAGCAATATCATAGGGTTAGCTTACTTTGTTTCTTTACATAATTACCCTGAGAAAACTGCTCACAATACACATTTCTCTTTAAAGGTTCAAGCTAGTGATATTGGAAACCCTGCTTTAAGTTCAAGCCAAAATGCTCAAGTAATCATCAACATCCTTCAAACTGATGAGGCTCCACCAAAATTCTCGAAACCGCATTATAATTCCATCCTATACACTCCAACTGGGAACGGTGCCATAGTTTCTCAAGAAGTTTCCGCCCATTATACTGACTCCTCCGTCCAGCACAATATAACATACTCGATAACCGGCGGAAATATCGGGTCTGCTTTTTCAATCAACCCAGAAACAGGTGTTGTGACAGTGAACAGTGCAACATTGCTTCAGAATGAATACGCGCTGCGTCTGCAAGCATCCGAAGGCAAGCGAAAATCAGTATCAGCACTCACTGTAAGTTTAAGGAGTCTGGAAAGTGAGCTACATTTCTCGAGGCAACGATATGAAGCAGAAGTAATGGAAAGCTCAACAGAGGTAACGTTGCAATAATAATCCAAGCTTAACTCCATTATTGACACCATTATTGACACCATTTTTTCCAGCATTATTTTTACTTTAATTTTAAATTTGTATGTTTTAATTTCCATATTTTGACATATTTTAGTCACAATTTTTTACTTTGGTTTATTTCAAGTCTGGATTTATCTGGATCTGGATTTATGACCTATTCATGTAGTTGAGCTTGTAGAAATAAATAACAAATTGACTGATCTTCATTTCAATATGTTAACCCATATTATTAAATATCCGCAGATTGCTCCAGTAGTAGTGGTAAGTGTAGTGGGTATGGTGTTGGAAGACAACATTCGATTCAACATATTGAACCCAACCCCTCATTTCATCATCGGAGTGACATCTGGTATCATTGAAACTACTGGGGTGGCTGTGGATAGAGAAGCGACCCCATCATATGAGGTACAGTGTTTTAGCAAAACATAAAACCAGAATAATTAATTTTTAATCTTTGAAATGGAATAAGCAAAGCGTTTCTTATTTGGATGAAAATTATTACTTATGGCTATATATTTTTTCATACACAAAATGCTAAATGTTTGTTATCGTTGTCGTTTTAAACAATGATTAATTTTGTAAACAGTTAGTTTAGGTTATGTTTTGTCTCCATGATGAAAACATTAAGCAGGACCTTTAATAAAAAATCGGGAAAAAAACTGGGAAAACGACAGTCATAAAACACGCCCAAAAACTAAAATAAATAAATATGGAAAAATAAATGTTTATAAAAATTTATAACACTAAGCCTCAAAGAAAAGTGTGCGGTAAAGCGATTCATGCAATAGGGCAGTCGGCGTTTGTGAGATAAATGTTTTTATGTTGACTCATGTAATCTTCTCTTGTTAGATCCTAGTTGAAGCGATTGATGTCAATATTCAACAAAGTGGATCCAAGACTCCGAGGCGTGGAAGATGCATTGTCCATGTCACAATCAACGATTGTAATGACAACGATCCGCAATTCGTAGGCATCCCATATTACGCTTCGGTACAAATTGATGCTCCACCTCAGACAGCTGTCAAACAGGTCAGAAAAATGTTCACAGATGTTAAAATGCATGTATAATATTATACATCATATTTATACACACGGTGTATTAATGAACACATTATGCTATCTGCCATTAGAGCTTTTACATAGAGGTGGATAGAATCGCAGGCAAAAAAAATTTAAATCACTTCAATTTTGAGATAATGGAGACTTTCTTATTTTTTGATTGTTTTTTTTTAATATTTTGTATGTTTATTTTTAAGGCATCTGCCTTATTCGGACATTAGTGGTTTTATTATGTCATGTTTTATCATAGATTCGAGCTGTTGACTTGGATATTGGTTTAAATGGAGAAGTTCGATACAGTTTAAGTGGAAGATATTCGGAACTATTCTCTGTGCACCCCACCTCTGGTAATGTTACTGTTAAACGCACACCCGCTGATGTATTAGGATCCAACAATGTGAATTTCAACATTTCTGTCACTGCAACTGACATGGGTAAGTGTGAATATCCAGCATTTAATGATCCATCCATGAAAAAAAATTCTCTCCAAGCAGGCAGAGCCGATGGATTATTTATTGTCGAGCCTCTTATACAATATATCATGTTCGCTTTTAGGCAACAACACTTTATTTTTTATCTGCTAAGCACCTTATTCTACAATAATTGAACTTTATTTTTTATATCTATTTATATTGAATTTTACTTTCAGAAATACATTTATACATCAGCAAATTGTTAAAATAATTTCCTTGACAGGCACCCCTAGTAGAATTGGAAAATCGCTTCTTCATCTTTCATTGGTCAATCGAGCAACGCCAGTTTTCACCCAGTCGTTTTATGATGCAATAATGGTGCCAGAAGATGCAAAAGCGCACACCGTCATAACTTCGAGTGTACAAGCAGCAAGCCCCGATAGTTCTGATGTGTATTACACTATCGAAGGTGGAGACTCACTACAGCAGTTCGACATTGATTTTGTTGGAGGTAGGTGGAGTGCTTTTGAGTAAAATCTGTATATCTCTTTTAATGCAAAAACTCAAATTTATTTGTTAGAAGCAGCAACTATAACTTAGGTATCAAATTGTCTCATAATAAAAAGTGCAGTTATGTTCAGCTCATCGTAAAATCTGAATTGTATAAACAATGAAGGTAGCCTGAAGGTTCTGCTCTACAATAAAAAATATGATGCTAATGTGTTCATTTTGGTTTTAGTTTAAAAAAAGACAGAGTTTTTTGGTGAAAATTAATATCTGACTTTGTTATCCATGAATGTAAATGTTTTTTTTGCAAACACATTTTTTCAACTTCTGAGGAAAATTTAGTTTCATTTATTCAGAAATATCACTTTATTTTTTTAATTTTATTTGTATCATTTACTATTCTCTTCGGCAGGAACCATTACCACTTTGGGTAACTTGGACTTTGAGCAGAGGACAAACTATCGTTTACAAGTCCGTGCGCGTGATGCAGCCTCCAGGGCTTACTCCGATGTTCAAGTCCTCATCCAAGTGGTTGATATCAATGATAATGACCCGATTTTCATCCAAACTTCATACACGAAGTCGTTACCGGAGAACACTCGAGTGGGCACAGAAGTTGTAAAGGTTGGAAGATTTTTATGATATTTTGTGCATATTTGCATCTGCAGCTAACAATGACAATAGATTTCATATCATATTAACCTGCTTTGAAAAGACAAACTCACTTTAGAGTTAATTTAAGTTCTATATATCTTCATACACATAGGTTTTGTATATTAAAAACTATTTTGTTATAAAATCAAGGTGGAATGTTCATTTGTTCTGTTATACATTATTAGCATGATGTGAAACTATTGAAATCTTAAATTTTTTATGAATGGCTTAAAAATTTAGGGCCCAAAATGCGGATTTTACAATTTTTACAAAGTTCCTTCCCCACCAGGTACATGCTGTTGACTTAGACTCTGGGTCATTTGGCGCTATATCCTACTCCATCATACAATCCCCAACCTCTGACGGTGGCCAATTCCTAATTGATTTTGATACCGGTGTCATTTGGACGGCTAGCAACTTGGATGCGGAAACTCAACAAATAATGGAGTTTGTTGTCCGGGCGACAGATGGGGGTTCCCCAGCAAAATATAGTGATGTCACAGTCACATTGTCGGTTGAAGACGTTAATGATAATCCTCCGGAATTTGAGAAGGTAAAACTAGTTTACTTCTTAGCAACCTTTGATAATTCAATATAAACTAAGCATTAATGTTGATTTTCTCATTGATGTCAACAAAAATTTAATTCAATTTCAAAATAAATGTGCACAACGTTTTGTTTCTTAAAATCAATATGTATTTTTACACTTTTTTCTATCTTTAGGTGAACTACGAGTTTTACATAAGTGCTGAAGCCAGTTACCAAAGTTTCATCGGGAAAGTGACTGCTATTGATCCAGATTCCTCAGAAACAAATCTCGTTTATTCAATTCGACAATTAGAAAATGCTGTCATGGAAATCAACCCCCAATCAGGTATTTGAATGGATGTTGATAATCCTTATAATGGTGCGATTATTTGCACCAATTTTAAGTTTGGATAAAATGATTCTATTGCCTGATGAATCACTTAATGAAAATAGTCGACTAGCTTAGTAGTTAGGGGGCACATTTTAGTTAACGGTGGCAGGATTGAAAAGGGTGTTTAGCTAGTCAGCTGTGTCCTTGGTCAAGGCACCTAATGGACATTGTCTGAACTTAGTAGATTATTACTAAAACTGACAAAACTTAATCAATTACAATGCACTGTATAGCACCTGCAACCCTAGACTTGTTTTCCTTCCTTGCATGTTACCATTCTACTTCCTAGTCTCCAGTAAAGTCGGGTATTCCAGGACTTTCACACTCAATCCACATAGATACAATCAATGTACTTCTCATTATTAATCCAACCAACTTCTTTGAAATTCACATAATTTTCAATTCAATAAAAATTTCAGGTATAATTTCCTTGAACCATAATAACATTGGGAACAATGTGAAGCGAATTTATGGCAACATCTCGGCAACTGACGGGTTGTACACGACGAGCGCAGATGTGGTGGTGCATGTAAGCTATGACGACACGTCTCCAACTCCCCTCATATTCCACCAACCGACCTTCAACTTCAGCATCGAGGAAAATCAACCAACTGGAACAAGTGTTGGATTTGTAAGTTTATTTACACACAGTTATTCAAAATAACACACTTTCAAGTTTTAACCGAAATACACAATTAAACTAACATTGTAATATGTGGAGTAAAATTCATCACACCAAATGATGTTAATGTTATTTCATACTGAAATTTTATTTTTTAATTAGCGTAGTCCGCCAATAATCAAGAAAGACTCACTTAAAATTTTCTGCAAATCAACTTTACCTTGCACAAATATTTATTCACAAATTACCTGATGTAGCTTTTAACATTTTTCTTAAATCTATTTTTTTTACTTTTTAATATCTACATAAAATAAATTTTAATAACTCTTTTGGCATGGATCACAATTGTTAATATCTGTTGTTATAATTAATACTTCTTATGTTCTGACCCACAGATAAGAGCATCTGGAAAGGGGGACTTGATATATTCAGCTGACATCGACCCCTCCATCCCGTTTCACATCCGTGAAAACACAGGGGAAATAATCACGTTGCAAAGCGTCGATCGAGAGGCTTTGCTACTTGATGCTCACGCGGAAGCTATCATCACCATGAACTGCAGAGTGACAGATGAAATTGGTAAATTTATTTAATTGTGATTATAAAACTGAAAAGTGAAATAAAACACCTTGGTAAATTTTCCAAAGTTTTCACATTGCTTTTTATGACTTGGTCATTGCTTTTGGCCCTCGGCAAATTTGAGCTTAAACATTGTCCATTAAAGTTTCTTGCCCACACACCTATTTAGAAAATCTAATTAAGCTAACAGGACTTGATTTGTATATAAAATCCCTGTTCCCCATATCTAATTAAATAACTAAATATTGTACTCATGGTTACTGCCATGTACTTACTCATTCCTGACAGCAGCCAGTATATCACATGGAACATAATGGTATCCCAACTATATTATCTTGCAGGTCAAGTGAGCCATGCAGTGGTGAATGTGAAAGTGCTTGATGTGAACGACAACCCTCCTGTATTCACCATGAGCAGTTACTCAGCTGTGCTGGTGGTCCCAGATGTGCAGCTGTATGATGAAGTACTACAGGTGTGAACTTGCGCACAATGTTTTACACAGAACAAGATTACCATGTTTGCCATATGTATGGGATGAATCATGTTAACAGTGACATTTTGCCACAATACCAATTACTGATCACTGAGATATTAAACAATTATTACCAAAGTTATTCAAGTGTATCACATATTTAATATTTTACTCACAAGCCTAAACATGAATTGACATGTCAAAGATGTAACTAACCTCGATCAGGTAGTCTCGCACACAACAGAATAGTATTAACATTTCTTTAACATTTTCACAACTTTTACACATATTTTAAATAAATTATTTATTTTTAGGTCACAGCACTGGATCCAGATTATGGAGTAAATGGTACAATTGAATACTCCATCGATCAAGACTTGAACATTGCCAAGAATTTCTTTAAACTTGATTCTGATACCGGTCTTTTGACTATACGACAAATCCCATATCAGAGAGGTAAGTTTATTTCATTAAGCCACATGTACGATATAATTGTTTAAACTATGTTTTATATACTTACTAGTTCAAGGTTTTATACTGAGAGGGAATGTTATAATGTGTGAATGTGTCTGTATCAGTAGAATCGAATCCTGATTTTCTATTCATCCGAATTTGTTAACTGCAATTATTAATATTTTATAAAAATTCTGCTGTGTTTAGTTTTTAAACCACATTAAAATACTTAATTCAAATTGCATTTTGGCCAGGTGTCGTGTATTTTACTTAATATGCAAAAATACATTAAAAAAATCATAATGATTGTTGACTGGATTATTGTTCTCTCTCTTTAAAGTTTATAAGAAAGCCTTCATGGTACAACATATATCGAGAAATGTAAAAATACTGAAATGCTGTTTTGTTTTGCCAGGATACTGAATTAATATATGTTGCATAGTGAGTTATGTATAAACCAAGTAGTTTTGTACCAACCATAGTATATCTACAATCTAACATGATTAAACATCTTTTTCAGGAAATGTTCAAGTCTTGAATTTCTTCATCCGTGCAACCGACACAGGGAAGGTGGAGCAACTTAATGGTCTCACAGCTGTTTCTATATACTTAACAACTCATGCGGAATCCGTACCAGTGTTCGACCGCAAGATTTGGGAAGCATCAATACCTGAGGATCGATTGACCTCAAATGTATGTCGTGTTTGTTTGCTCGAAAAATCCAGACAGCCGAAACATTACTTTTGATATGAAGAAATTTCTTAATATACCTTAATTTAATTTTTATACTATGTTTCAATGTTTTACTGATTATGTGTCAATGTTAAATACTGAGCAGTAAGATGGATAATAATAAAAAATCAAATACTTATCACAATGTTTAAATATGCAGTAATGAAAGTTTCTTGACTACAGTTGACAATTATTGCATAATTTATATTGCAGCTTGAACAAAAAAACATAAATCCAAAATATTAATTTCATCATACCCACGGCATTTTGGAAAATGTTTATTCCATTTTCAACCATGTTTTTAATATTTTCCGAAATGTCTGATTAAGATTTTCTGACTTTATCAAAGTATCTCTAAATTCCAGGCATTATCCAAAGTATATTTACATCCCTATTTGTTAATTCTATGAGTGGCTTAGTTAACAGCTCACACTTTGGTGTAATGTATAATGAGATCTTTCTTTTAGTTGACAACGGTTCGGGCAAAGTGTGGTAATGGAGCGGAGATTAGGTACGCACTCGCTTCACATTCAGCTCAAACCTCTGTGGAAAGTGAATCTGAGGAATATTATGCAATGACTATGACGTCTGTTGCCATAGGTCACAACTGATTAGCATGGATGCAGTTTTACTAAACAAACGCGCGTAAAGATAAAATAGCATTGTCATGTGTCATTTACAAATACATGTTAATCCACTTGCATCCATACTCTAATTCCCAATTTTTCATAGTTGTCGTTTTTTGTATTGATTTCTTCCCACAACCAGTCATCTTAAAAGTATTACTCTTACCTTGTTTATTAAGTAACCTATATTATGACTTTAGTATCATACAATGTTACTTATATGTTTTGGTTCTGTGAGTAATACGTGGTTTGTACAACATGTAATCTACTCACAATTCTACTATCGGTTGAATCAAGTGGTTTCTATGTTAAAATTTTTATTTTTTTTACAAAACTAAGGATTTTACGATTTAGGATTAAACTTGGTTGCCTTTTATATTATTGGAGGCCTTTATATTTTAACAAAAACAACCATATTTCAATGCAATTTACATAAAAATCCTTTTTTCAGTATCCAACACAACCGACCTATTCCCACAAGATGAGTTCTTCTACATTGACCCAGTCACTGGCAAAATCTCGATGAATAATCATATAGACGGTGATCGTTGGCCTGTTTTCAACCTCACAGTGCTGGCTTTCGTGAAAACCACCCCGGAACTAGTCACTTCTGCAAAGGTAAATTGAACAATATTTACCACATGGGTGAGAAATAGCAATCATTATAACATATACTCGCAACCGAGCTATAAATTTTTACAATTAAACAAAAAAATGCTTATATCTGTAGAAATTATTTGTTAGTCCTGCAGTATACCTTCAAAGATGTAAAATTATTTGCCTCAGCCTTTTCAGTGTGTTAAGGAATAGTTCAATTCTAAACATTTTGAAACATCCTGTTAGTATCCATTGGGTTAAGATATTATCCAACAAGTAGAGTCAAGGCAACCCAGCCATCAAATTAGGGTCAAACCTTCTTAAATAGATTTACATCTTTGATCTACTGCACGACTAACAACATAATTTTTAAAAGTATGCGTCCATCTAATTAATTGTAAAACTCTGGGAGACCTGTTAAAATGATTCGGATAGCATTTAAACAAGTTTTAAGTTTAACAGAGCATTCTATATTTTTCGTAGCAGAGTTCTGACTAGTGGTTAAAATTGCAAACTGATGTGTTCACATGACCTCTTCTTTCCAGGTTGTTGTGAGGATCACTGATGTGGACGATTGCGTCCCAAAATTTGTGTCGGAATATTATGAAGCGTCTGTAACTGAGGAACTGCCTGGTGGCCAGGATGTCATACGAGTTCATGCTGTTGATTTGGACGGAGGGAACCATGATATGACATACAGGTTCGAATTTGTGGTTGTTTTATTCTCTTGTGTTTTTATGGAATTTGGATAGAATGGGTATGGTCGATTAACAAAGATGGGAAAATGGAACTTTTTGAAATATATCTTTTAAAATACTATATTCCTACAGTCGGATTTATTTAAATATTGCTTTATGTTGTATACATTATAGATGTAAGTGTTTCTTTTTGATCCACTGTGTTTAAGTAGCATTTGTTAAGTGTCTTGCCCAAGGCCGCAATCAACCAGCATATAGCTGGTTTAGAATATGTAGCCTATATAAAAGTAGTCCGATCTTGTGCAGTAGATATAACATCAGTTACATTTTAACACTATTGGATAGATTTTAACATTCAAACTGTTGAATTACAGTTTGGAGTGGGAGAAGGGAAGCACTGCTTCCAATTTATTCACGATTGATTCCCAAACCGGACAAATCCGAACATTGAAACCCCTCGATCACGAGAAAGATCAGGATTTTGAGCTGAATGTTCTTGCTGAGAATGGTGCAGAGGACAGGACCACCGTCTATGTGAAAGTCATCGATATAAACGATTCCCCTCCACAATTTACCAAACCACAATATTCAATTAACATACCGGAAAGGTAGGTGTTTGCCTTTTGTAAAAGTTTGAGTCACTGATTTTATTAAATTTTGATTATGCTAATTGGCAACCCGTTCCATGTGATGAACAGTGGAAGAATGACATTCATAATACTATGATGTCATGGAAAATAAAATTACAGCATGTTAAAAAAATATGCAGCTGTAAATCCCTTCAAGAATTAGCTTTCAATTGTTTCCAGAAATTAATAATTATGATTTATCCTTTCAGCATTTCTGTGGGTCAAGTCACTGCGAGATTTCTGAGGATAAGTGACAATGACACAACTGCCAGTGCAGATACCCATGTCTACATCACCTCAGGAGATCCGCATGGCAAATTTAAAGCAATTTATAATAAAGGAAACCAAAACAAAAATGTCATCACTGCTGGGTTACAGGTGGGTTCTGTATAATTTGTGCAGCTTAATTTATACACACATGTCACTAAGAATTTATGTAGGCAATCATAAGTCTATAAGTATTGTGATGTATAAAAATAAGGTATATACTCTTTTTTAAGAAGATTTAGTGCTTAAGTTGTGTAGTATTGCAGTTCTGCATTTAGAAAGGTGACATTAATACAAAATTATACTTAATATCACATTACACGCTTATGATATTCTTTCTTTTTTAGATTTTAAAACCATTGGACCGTGAAGAACAGGGCCATTATGACCTCACAATCATAGCAACTGATGGACTGCATTCTGCTACGAGTGTAGTGAGTGTGGAAATTGGCGATATAAATGACAACACACCCAAATGTAGCCAGGTAAGAAAGTTGTAAATTTTCCTCACATTAAATACTGATATCGGTAAAGACTTCTTAATAGTACGATTATATTCAAGCAGTCACTGGCTTCGATTTTAGTGTTATCGTGTTCTCATTAATACACGACTAATGGTTTTAGCAATCTGACTGTGGCTATGAGGTATTCTGACTTGTGGCAAGCTTTTTGACAATCATCGTAAGAAGGAATGCGTTTTTTTGCCCGTTTATTTAATTTGTTATTTAGGTTCAATTTCAAAATAATTTCAGAGGACTAATAAAATTATTTGTCAGGAATATTTTGAAGTTAGTTCTGGCTCTGTGCTTATTGTCAGTCTATATGTTCTGATTCCCAATTGTTTTGATCCACCAGCTTTGGTATGAGGGCAGAGTGAGTGAAGATGCTCCAACTCACACTCTACTGCTTCGTGTGGTATCTACTGATGCTGATATTTCAGAAGCTGGTCGTATCAGCTACCAACTATCAGGAACCGGTTCAAACCAGTTCAATCTGGATCCAAGAACAGGTTAGACTGTAGGAAGGACTGTGCTTTACATAGCAAACTAAAAAAGACAACTTTTTCTTGTAGTTTTGTTTTAGTTGCACAAGAAAATTTAATTTCCAATTCCTCTAATAATTGTTAACAATAGTTTCTCTTTATTTAAATGTAATTTGTTTATGTTACAGGGGAGCTTCTAACATCAAGCCCGCTGGACCGCGAAACTACCTCAGAATACTGGCTCACTGCTATTTCTGTGGATGGAGGAGATAAGCAATGTAGTAGCAAGGTTTGTTTTAGTTTCTATTTTGTAATACATGTGCATGTGGTGATTATATAAGTTGTTAATCTTGACATATTGTAATAATAGTTGCACATAATTTGTTGTTTCCTTTTCTAATCCACACAGTTTAGTTTAGTTTATTTTTTGTTTCCACGATAAAAACACCAGGCAGGAACTATTGATAATAGGCAGGAACTATTTGATAAATTTGGAAAACTGGGAAAACGGCAAAACGACAGTCATTTAAACATGTCTAAATAAGCAATAAATTATTAAATTTCTCTATAATTAGATGCGGCCACTAAACCCCCCCCAAAAAAAACATAAGACATGTATATCTACTATGTGGTAGTATGTCTGGTATCAGCCCACAGAAGATGGGATCAAACCAACCCTACCTACTTAATTATGTCATTTGGTCACTAAAATGTTACCCAATAATTTGGTGGATTAAGAATAAACTGTACAATACCTCCATCATTACCCGGCAATGTATTTAAGATGTGGGCACACCATAATTTGATGATTGTTAAAGTGCAAACTGCATTTTTTCATGAACTTCTTTATCTTTATTAATGTAACAAAAAAGAGAAAATAAAACTTACTGCACAATAAGTATCCTTCACCTTATTTATTGTATTCTTTGTGTGTTAAAACGGTAAAAAAAACAGCTTGTTTGTATTCCCAATCTTGCCATATTTTTTGGTATGTAGATCCCAGAAAGTTTATTTTTTATTTTAAAAAAACTTCTTACATGCAGCAGCCATTGAATCTTGTCATATAAAACCATGTAATTTCTATCCACAGATCCACATCACAATTGAAGATGTGAATGACAATGCTCCGATATTTGAATCTGCATCACTGAGACATTCCACTCGGGAAAATACTCCAGTCAATTCATCTCTGCACAGAATCGTAGCTTTTGACCCAGACCAAGGTAAGTGGGATACTGGTACTTTAATAAACATGCAATTATCAACTTATATTAAGTGTTCATTGATTCACCAAATACCATCAGTCTAGATGTAGTGACACTGCATTTGTTTCATTTTTTACATACAAAACGCTTTTTCAATTTTACAAAGCAACATCTTTTGTAATTATTAAATAAACATTTTAAAAATAAAATACCATGCCTCGGTTTATTATTAACAAAGCTAATAATATCTACCAGGTTCGAACGGGACAATTTCGTTTCAACTTCGGGACGATGTGAACAAACAATTCTCCATCGAACCACGAACTGGAGTCCTAGTGCTGAACAAACCTTTGGACAGGGAAACAGTTCCATCATACCAACTTGAAATAGTTGTAAGTTGTTTCAATACTTTCTGTTGACACATGCACAGTGATGTATTTTGTTTAAATCTGAGTAGCAACAAACACTTTGCCAAATGAAGTGTGGGTTTGATATATAATGACTGTCAGTGTCCTTAATAATATTTCACTTTTTTGCAGTAAATATGTTATTTAAGTATTTGTTTTATAATTTACACAAGTGCCACAATAAGTGTATATTATAATAGATTTTTTTAAATTGCAATTAATGACACATATCCCTTTTAATATGAAGCAAGTTTTTATAATAATATAATAATTATTATGACATCACAGGCAATTGATGATGGGGCAGAGAGGATGTCATCAACAGCCACCCTTCACCTGCAAATCCTCGATGTGAATGACAACCCACCTATCTTTGACCAAAATCAGGTAGATATTTTTGTTATAAAAGAATTACAACAAAAAAGTCTCTTAGTATGTTAATATCTGTGTCAAACAACCCTACACTTTTTCCTGAGGAAAGGCAATATGCACACAAAACTATCAACATAAGATAAATTTTCAAATATGTTCGGCTTTAACTGACTTATCTAGGACAATGTTTTACCGAGTTTAGCTTTAAAGCCAGGTCTATGTGATCCATAACTATCATTATGTTGTAAGGTATTCTGTATAACTTTCCACCATATTCACTCATTGTTTTAAACACAATTAAAAATTAGCTTTTAAAAATAAGCCACTTGATTTTTATGTAAATCGGTTTCAATCATTATTATAAGTTTAAGTTTTTTTCCATTATATATGTTCATGTATCTATTAAATATATTATTAACCACATAATATCACACAGTACTCCGCTGCCATCCCTGAAGACTCACAAGTTGGTTTGATAGTTGTCCCAGTAGCAGCTCACAGCTTAGACACAGGAGCAAATGCAAAGCTGAGATATTCAATAGTGCATGGGAACGAACATGGAAAGTTTGTCATCAACCAGGATTCTGGTAAGAAATATTTTACTCGAACTTTTTTGCATTTAGCTCTCGTTCTATGCAAATATTTGTTTGCCTTTGTCATGGATATGTTTAAATAGAATTTGATATTTTTTCTACATTATTTTCATTAATATGGATTAGTATAGTGTGCAAAGTAGTTGTCAAGTTAACTGCTTACAAACTATATAAGTTTATGGTTGAGTCATTCACTTGATAACTACAAATACTTAATCCAGCAGTTTATATTTGTTTTAATGATTTAAACTTAAGTTCTTAAGTTAATGGTGCTCAACAACAGTAATCTTATGTTCAAGCAAGTTTTAGTTGTTTAAAAGCTGTTCATACTATTTTCAGGTGAAATCCGTCTAATCGCGCATGTTGATTTTGAAAGTGACCAGAGTTATGTGTTGACCGTATCAGCATCAGACAGAAGTTCCAACCCACTATCCACTGACTGTGCCGTGCGCATTGATATAATCGATGTCAACGATAACTCGCCGATATTTTCCTCCTTGTCATACCAGGTGATTTGATATTGCAAAATACTATGTATGCTTAGTTCTAACACGCAACATTACACAGCTGTGTTACGAAGCATATTAAACAGACAAAATGCTGATTAATCTTTTTTGTTGGATGCTTTTGCCTATATTTTTGGTTTCTTTATAAATTTTTATCCTACAAATAAAATACCTAGAAATTGCACGTTTCTATGTACATTCTAAATTTATAACCAATTATTTAGACTGATGTATCAGAAGATGCTGAAATCGGCCGCGTAATCATTTCTGCAAAAGCTACAGACAGGGACAGTGGAAATGCTGGCAATATTACCTATTCCTTCGCCCCAAATCAAATCCTACCATTTGCAATAAACTCTGATACCGGGGAAGTACGGATTTCTGACCCGGGATTGGATTTCGAAACACAGAAAACGTTTTCAATTCAAATCGCAGCTACCGATAAGGGTGCACAGCCGCGAAGCATGTCAGCAATTCTAACTGTCAACATAAATGACGTGAATGACAACCGTCCGGCTTTCATAGTCACACCTCCACCAAGTACAGATGCAGGCAGTGTGCAGTGTTCACAGGACTCATCGAATTGCACGGTTTTCGTCCACGAAAGTTCAAGCAATTCAGTTGTGCATGGGATCATTGGTTTGAATGCGTCTGATGCTGATGGGAAGACCAATGGAAAACCATTCAAATACAGAATTGCTGTAGGAAATACAGCAGGTGTGTGGGTGTTTTGTTCATTCCAATTCTAATGGTTTGATAATGTTTAATAAAAGATCATGTGTTTTAAAGCATCTGATGGCAATATTAATTGCAACAACAATTACCAAGCCCATGTATATACAGATGCTATGGATTGAATTATGTGTTTGGTGTTTTATACTTACGCATTAAGATTTTTTGTTTCAATAAGGCTCTTGATTTAAAGATTTATTTATAACATGCCAAAATATGAATGTTTGTATTCTTAAACAAGTTAAATATTTATTATCATGCTTTGTGTTTAGGTATCTTACTTTAAGTTATGCTTTGTATGCAATTTAATTTTATTAATATCTGGTAATGCTTGAAAATTGTGCAAAATTCCAAATATATTTCCAGACCTATTTTACTTGGACCATCACAATGTCTTGAAATCTCGGCAACCGTTGCGATTATCGAATGACGGGACGCAGAGTCGCAACTCTCAGAGGTTGGTCCACCACTTGTCGTTGGAAGTGGAGGACTCTGGGAAGCCTGCTCCTCTTGTGTCGATTCCTCTTCTTCTAAACATTGTGGTTCTCAAGGAAAGCCAGTATGCTCCTGTGCTCACCTCCCATAGAGTCTACATTAGCGTGTTTGGAGGTAAAAAGTTGTTTATTTGCCAGGGGTTAGTTGCGTAAGTGGCTCTTATTTTCTGCGATCTTAAATTTTTCAAAAGTTATACATGTTCAAAAATTCTTTTTTCTGCATTTGCGTAGAAATATATAAATTAACAGCATAAAAGTTATTGATGTACGCATATTCTTTCTAATAGTTGTTTGTAAGAAAATATTTCCTCATTTTTAGATGAGTTTTGCGGCGGTCAGATCACACAGAGCCTCCATGCCACCGATCGTGATTTGTTCGATGCTGACAGACTGCGCTACTCTCTAGCGACACCTGATGATTTTGAAAATTTCCTTATCTACCCCACTAGTGGTGCTATCATCTCTGAGTCACCCCTACAAACTGGAAGGCATACCATCTCGGTTAGAGTAAGCGATGGCAGTCGATTCAACGTTGCCGTTGTTCCAGTTACCGTAACCGAGGTCACGGAATTAGCGTTGCAAAACAGCGTCTCAATATCTTTCCAAGGGATCGCAAACAAGGAGCAATACCTTGCACTCTACCACTCTTTATTCGTCGACCAATTAGTCGTCAGCGTTCTACCCAACGGGTTTGACCGGCATCGGGACCTGATTATAATTTCCCTCCAACAACACAATGACACCATTGAGCTGCTGTTCAGTATAAAGCGCCCCCCTCCTGACACATACTCGCGCAGTTTTTACCAATCTAAACGACTCAAATCAAGTTTGGAGACGAACCGGGAACTAATTGAAGAGAAGATGAGAATCAAAGTCTTTAAAATTGATGGAACATCGTGCAGCATCGCACAGTGCAGTCAAGGAGGGAAAGCTAGCTGTTTGCAAGTTCCTACACTTGAGCATTACAGTAAGCATAACATACCTGAGCCCGTGACCTCTGTAAGCTGGAGTTTGGTGACACCAAAATTCACACGGCAAACCCAATGTGTGTGCCCACCTGGAACTGTACCCCCCAACTGTGACCCCATTTGCTCGGAACCCCACAACCCGTGCTCGGTCGGTCTCATCTGCACGATCGATCCGAACGAACCAAATGGTTACAGATGTGCAAGCCCATCCCACACAGATTCAGTGATGTCATTTGCCGGCCAGTCATCAGTGCGATATAGATTAAGTGGACAAATGCGGCACAAACCATTCCAGGCAAACTTGCGGATCCGAACCTTTCAATCTAATGCAACTCTGCTGTATGCAAGCGGTAATCAAGACTTCGTACATTTGCAGACATTTGGAGGCCTTGTAAAGTTCTCATTTGACTGTGGTGGTGGACCCCAAGTGATTATTCGCGAAACACAGAAGATAAACGATGGACATTGGCATGACATTAGCGTGCAACCAATAAGTGAGCGCCGAAGCAGCCCATGCGCTTTCCAAATCATTGTGGACAAGATTTACTCAGCCAGATTGTCTGCTAGCTCAGGAAGGCAAAACCTGGACCTCACAAGCATCACTCTTGGGGAATTCCCTGGGTTATCAAGATCAAAAAGAAGCAGGGGTGAAAGAAACACACACCATGTGATCGAAACAGGGTTCAGAGGGTGCATTGAAGATGTAGAAGTCAATGAAGTGGAACTGATTAATCTCACCCCGAATGCAAGGATATCGGGAATCGTCATGACCTCCAAGAAAGGAGTGGAAAACAGGTAATGTTTTATCAATTTCAGAATTCAAACACTCGGTGTCTATGGGGCCTATGTTGTCGAAATCTGGACCACGCTTTTAGGCCTCACCTTCCCCTAAAGCCGGCTCCCCCACAGTACTGGTTGTGCTTTACCGCATATTCTTCTTCAGAGCTCTATATTGTTTGGTCTTAATTAAATTTTGTTTGCACATTAAATGACATATTTCAACGACTGGTCGTTTTACCGTCTTTTCATGTTTCTTGTGACATGATTTGATTTGTTTACCATTTTTTAATACTAGGACTAATAATTAATAACACTATACTGAAACTAATCTCATTAAAAATATAAATTCACATTTTTTTAACCAGTATTTTTTGGGAAACGTTATTGCTTGAATATTGTTTCTAACTTGGAATATATTACAATCACAGTTGTCCAGATGGAATAGTAACAATGGGAGCGTGCACCACTAACCCATGTTTGAATGGGGGAAGTTGTACCCCGGTTGCAGACGGACACCACATATGTGAATGTTTGACCAACTTCGTCGGCGATCAATGTGAATTACTCGACCCATGCGGATCACAACCATGTCAAAATAATGGGGTCTGCTTGACAACTGGCGTAGTTGCAAGGTAAAGCAACCACTTATCTAAGTAATCTTTAACTTAACAACTTCATTTAACTGAAACAATCATATTTCGCAAACGTTTTATTTGTAAGATGATCTCTTTACATTGTGGGATTAAGAAAACATTTTTAGGAAAGAAAAACGTTTAAAAAAATGGCTTGTAGTCTAAAGGGGTGTTGTTACAATGTGCTCATTATTTAATATAACCAGTGGTTTAATTGGCTTGTATGTATTACCTTGATCCCTTATGTGTTCACATGTGGTAGCAATAGCATAGATCAAACATTTAAACTGTCTGGAGTACCCCATATACTAATTTCCCTTTTTCTTTAGTTGTCGGTGCCTTCCTGGTTTCAGCGGTGACTATTGTCAAGTAGCGGTCAGTTGTCGGTCACTTAAACAATGCCAAAATGGGGGATCATGCACGATGGATAGCAGGGGTCACCCTTCATGTAGTTGTCTGACCGGGTGGTCGGGTAAACAGTGCGAACTCAACGTCAACGAATGTCTCACCCCAGCGGGGTTAAAATCATGTGGTCGGTTGGAAAATTGCTTCGACTATGCAGGGGGGTACGCCTGCAACTGCACCTCCAACGTCACCCCTGGTAAGATGGGATTCAAACGTTTGCTGGAATATATGAGATTAAACAAATTTTGCATATTAAAACTGATTTTTGTTTATAAGCTGTTGTTGTTAGCTTAAATATGTCAAGACCAATTTGTTTACACTTGTTTCGAACTTTGTACATTTTAGGCTCAAACTGTGGCTTATGTGTAATGTGTATACACAAATGTTTAAAATTTTTTGACTTAATAATTTCATTTTTTAGTCGGTCCAAGAGACCCAAGATGCAGTTCCTACTTTGCACTGAATACCAGTCCTCCCAGAAGTGGTGGTCCCAATACCGCCATTGTAATTGCCATAGTGGTGGCTGTAGTGATTCTCTTTATTGTCGTAATCGTGGTGGTTGTGGTCAGGCGAAGAAAAAACAACAACACGGGGAACCGAAGGGGAAGCCACATGAGTAAGGAGTTCCAGCTTACGGATAGCTTCAACCCAGGTGCGGATACTACCATTTTTCCTCTGCATTTTTTTAATTAAGTAAGGTAGTTGAATCCTGCCGGTTACGATAGTGAAAATTGAATTTTCTTGAGGTTATCTCCACGCAGTGGAGGATTAGTCATCCAAAACTGTATAATGCCAAGTACTAAACCTGTGTATAAAGTGTGTTCTAACAATTTCTTGTGTAATATTAGCCACTGTATACCTACCAGCTTTAAAGAAAAAATGAAACTTCTGTGTTTTTCATGAATAGAAAATGAAGAAGTATTCTTTATTGTAAATCAATAATCTGCACCCAATTTAAATAAACTACAAATACTTGGTTTAATTTAACAATTATTTTCCCCTCAGATAACATACGAAGACATCACACCCCACCCCCCATCCCAAGCCCCCCTGCCGGGTACCGACCCACCTCGCGCGAGTTGTACGGATTCGATTCCAACAACCATCTTGACCAGGTATTTTCCTTTGTAGAAAGACATTTTAGAGAAAACCGGTCAACATTAATCATTCCACATGCCCACAGCCGAAGTATTGCTCTGTTACATTAAAACTAGTAGGAAATGTCATTTTGATGACAAACTATTTCTGAGGAAATATGTGTTCGTTCTGTTAAGGATTGACCTTGTGACACTTGTAAATAAAATGGACTTCCAGTGCTTGAAATATGATCTGATCTGTTACAATGTACCTGTGCATAATAATAATATAAATTTTGCGGCATTTCAATTGAACATTTAACCATCAGGAGCAGAGAAATCCACTTTTGTGTCGAGTTCGTCCACAGCTTCCTCCCATCAGTCCATCTTCTGCCTCCGATAACGATTCAATCAAGAAACCTCCAGCATCTTGGCAGGATTCCGATTCACGTCAGGTATGAAATAGGTCCATAATGGATGGATGATTAGACTTTATACACAGGCACAATAAGTAAATCATCAGAATACCATGCACCCACCATTGGGTTGCCATACCAATCAGTATTAATTAAATACCTATCTATCTGTCTGATACCAACTTTCCATTTTTTAATAAAAACTTTCAATAGATTTAAAATATCTTTATATTATAAACACAATACAGTAAAACAAATAATTAAATTTGTGGCCAAATACAGGATTTATTAATTTTATTGGCTTGTTTTTATTAAAAATAATTTTCGGTATAGTGTGTGCCTCTGCCTTTTATTAAGATTTAAAAGTATGTACACATTGTAAAAGTGTTTCATATTACTTGTATATTATTATTTCATAAATAATCCCAGTGTGAATTAGTTCAAATAATTGTAAAACCAGAATATCGAATCAATTTTTACTAGCCTTCATGCGAAATAACTGCAAATAACTGCTCTAATGTAATGCCCCTTGCCGGTATTTTACTTCTACTAACTTAACCTGGCTGACTAACCTGTGTAAATGCAGTTTAACGGTTCAACGACTTCTGTACAACCCAGCTACAAGACGAGTGGTCTGTCGATCAATGATCAGCAAAGTAGGTTTCAAATTTATAGCATGTTTGATTTATGTAAACAAATGAGTGTAGCATGACTTAGAATCTCGTCTAACAACTATCTAATGCTATTTTGTTATGTTTCCTGCTAAAAGATGGGGTAGAATCAGTTTTCATTTTCGGCTTTCTCCTTATTTTTTTGTCCCCTCAGTATGTTCTTTCACATAGATCTAACCTTTTCTTGTTCTCTTTCACAATTCTCACTTAGAACTAACTTTGTCTGCCTTTTTTTCCGATCTCTCAAACAGTTCTCTCACTTAGATCTTCAGGAATGTTTCTCCCAACCGGAAGAGGTGATAAATTCATCTATTCCCTCATTTGTTCACCTCTGCATTCTATGTTACATTCACACTAGAATATAGTACAATAGACCAGAATAATTTCACTGTTTCACTGCACTCAATTTTGTTTTAATTTAGTTTTACTACATTACAATTCATCAGATATCTCATGGTATAAAGTAAACTGGATAATTTAGTTTAACAAAATTATCCATTATTTACTTAAATGTATATAAATCATTTATGAAACTACCTTCTCTATGTAGGACCAGTTGACTCTATAATACTCATACCGTCACTTCCCAATATATTCTTTGTTGTGTTTAATTTTGTTGAAAAAGATTAAACATTATAGACTCCTACATGTCTCACTCAACAATGTGCACTGTAGGTTACGAATGGGACGCATTGGTCCCCGGCCACCTCCCCTCGCTCCCCTACGTGCATCGAGGCCACAGCGACCTCGGCTCCGAAGTGCCGAGCTCACCAGATTCGCGACGCAGTGTCAGCAGCCACGCCTCGCGTCGCAGTCGTCGTAGCAACCGCTCCAACGCGTTGCCAGGATACTACTCGAGTAGCGACAGACGACGGCGGGAGAAACAGCTTATTCAGATGATAGAGACCCCGGTAATATAGCAACACTGTCTTGTAAGATCAACAGGGATATAATGGAATACATGTTGTATGTGTATTAAATACAGGACGATACTTTGAATACTCCTATTATATTTGGTTTAGCCACTAGCTTGGTGGATTAGTGCATCGCCAAGGTACTTAGTGACATCGCCAGAACCTAATGGATTGATGGGTTTCAAAGAGAAGAAATATCTCAAATATACATAACACACTGTAACCCATTGTTGGGGATGGGGTAGTCTGAGGGTTACCGGTGTAATAACTCAGTCTTACTTTTACCGAGATAAACATCCAAGTTATACTAGACTGAGAAATTAACCACATTTAACTGCAAAAGTAAGTCAAGTTTCTTTCATATTTTCTCACAGATGAAACCAGAGGACAGAATTCGAGTTCAGCAGGTTTTGAACGAAATCATGAATGAGAACTCTGATAACCCGAGACGAGATAGTCGTAACAGCAGCATCCGAAGCTCGTCTTCCCGATATCGACCCTCACTTCCACGCAACGAACCTCTACCTCCTCCTCCTCCTGACCCTGTCTCTCCAACTCCTCTGCAAGAACGGAAGATGACTTGCTCAACAAGCGAAGATCCAATGTCCTCTTCATCATGTCGCCCTTCAGGATCAGACACAGATTCTGCTCCCAGATCCTCTGGATCGGAGCGGCTTCCTCCACCTCCCACAGACCACGAGTTAAGAGTCCTCCAAGAAGAAGATGAAGATATTGATTCTGATCTTCCATCTCCGTTAGCCAATCAATCTTACTCCTCTCTTTTCGAGCGGCCGTTCGATGTCGGAGTACCAACACCTGCTCTTATCCGAAGGACTGATTTTCATCCCGATCAATACCTTCATCGACACCATCCTTCGGATTTGAGTGAGACGTCCGGATCGATACCTGGCAGCTCTGTCAGTCTCGACCACCAAGACTTAACTCGAAGATTGCTCCTCCCAGCTGCCCCACAAAATAGCTACTACCTTCCTGATGCTACACCACCCCCTCCCCAAAGACTCGATAGCGGGAGGTTGGATTTGTCATCGTTATCGGAAGCGGATGAAGAAGACGAGCTCATTCCTTATCCCGAGCAGCGACAGAAGCGTCGTTACGTCAGCACCGGTCGACCTCCGATTGACCCCAAGTCACGTGTCGCCCGGCGACCTAAAAAGAGCGGGAATCGAAATTTTAAAAGACCGGACCCCAGCAAGGTATTGGAACCGCACAAACCGCATACAAACGGTGGCTTACCTCGCGACAACTTCTTCAGACCTGTAAGCGCCGAGGTGCCATACGCCGATGACGGCGCAAATGATGTCACTCTTCTATAAACATGCTGCTGACGTCATCAATTGTAGGATAATTTCGATTTGTGCATCTGACTTAACTTATTTTATCGCGATTTTCCGCCACGTTTTTTCACTGTGCGAATACACGCGAAAGTTGTCAAATAAGCAACGTACTTTGAATATGAGACGAAAGCGACAAAAGTACGATCTGATACAGGCCTAAGCCCCTTCTTACGAAAAGCGACCGTTTTTTAAGTTTCATACCAACTCGCGTGGGATTTAGTTCAGATTTTTGTTCGTACTATTTCGTACTTCGCTGTAAAAGTGATTTGGAGCGCATTTTCTTGTTTAATATTTGTCTTCAATATATAATGAGGACACTATGCTATGTATGCTTCGCTCTTATCTCGTTTTAATTTCCACGCCTAGCGTATTTTAATGCTTTGCAAATAAACAAACACTCCTTCGGAATATTTTGTTTTAAGATTGTGCATGACAAAATACATACGGGTCTTAATATATTTTTTAAACCTGACAATACAATATTAACCTACTTTATCGAGACTGCTTGAAAAGTCGAAAACCTTCTAAAAAAATTTAAAGGCTTTTTAGACATTTATAAAAAATAATAATTTTAAGACAATGTAGTATATATTAGTTATTTAATGTACTTCTAAAGTTTTCGTTTGTTTTTACCTAATTGTGGTATTTTGTTACCAAACTAAAAAAAACCACCACTGTGATCATAAATTTAAACAGCTTACACGACCCGGAAATACCCAAACAGTCGTAATTTAGGGTTGAAAATCTTCTTAAAATTAACCCCCTTCATATCCATCATTTATAGTTCAAACAATTTTATCAGCATGTAAAAAAGTTTCTCAAATTCGCCACAGTTTATCAGGGTTGTCTATTTGACGAGGAAACAAACAAACTCGAGTGCTTAACGAAGGAAACTCCCAGCATATTATCCGACCAATCCTGGCTTGTATTTGCACTGCCCACATCAGTTCTTCGAAACACTCAACCGAAGTCAACATCTACTATTGAGGAAATATATGGATGATTCAAAAAGTATTGTGTTAAAGAATATTTCAGAAATTAAATGGATGTGCCTAATTACATAATTTAAAAGTAGCAGACATAATTTAAGTATATAAGAAGCTGCTGCGTGGCTATTGTATTTTATTGGTTTAATTGTTCGGTTACGTGTTGTTCAATATTACAGTAAGTGCCCAATAATTACATGGATAACTTTCAAACGACTGCTCAGTGACGGCCTATTTAGAGTAAGGACAGTGGCAATTTTTTTTAAAGTGTGCCATTTTTGTTGGGTTTCCTGTCGAATCTTTAAGTTTTAATAAATTGTTTAAATTCGTTTCGTTGATGATATGCTGTAAAACAGTCGCATTTTTAAGTTTTAATTAATTGTTTAAGTTTGACTTGGTCATGATAAGCTGTATAACTACTGTTATTTTTTTGGTTTCCTTCTTGCTATATTTTAATATGTGTTTATTTAATTATTATTTTTAAAGAAGCAAAATCTAATAAACTAAACTATTTTTTAAACTTCAATAAATATTCTTCGGTTGTGAAAAATTATAAAAACTTATATTAAAAACACATATTAATATATGTAAAGTTTCTGACCAATATTTAAACGACTGTCGAAACTGATATACCATTTGTGATTAATTTCAGATGTTTCCCGGAAAATATGGTGCTTAAATATGAAATCCGCATAATTTTGTGCATGATCACTATAGACTGTGCCTTTGCATCGGTCAATACTTCGTTTGAAGCTTTAGATGAAGAGCTGGAAGATATAAAATGCGAGTATGCGCCTGGAGTTAATTTGAGGAGTCGTGAAGAAGAAATAATTTGCTGTGAAGCAGTTGAAGAAGTGTTTTCGGAGAAATGGCACAGTGGAGGTTATTACTTGACCCGCTATTTATAAATAATGAGGGATTGGGACTGCCCGCAGTACAAATCGGTATGTCAAGCACGAGTATTCGCGTTCACACGGTTTAGTTCCTTAGTGTACGATTACTTTTGCAATTATACTTCACTGGCGGACAAATGTGCGGAGTATGTTGTTCGTGTCATAGAAGCCGACAACAATACTGCCATCAGTACTGATTGGATTTCACTTGTGAAAAAAATTAATTCGTCAACACTTACGATGAACGAGTTAAAACAGCCTTGCGTTGAAATCGCATTATTTGACAAAGAGATTTCCCATCGTGGTGATTTCCAAGAGGTTATAGGTATCAACGTCCCTTTTTGTGAATACGTGTGGTGTGGGTTTGATCAAAGCACGCTACAAAAGTATTCTATATCGCCTTGGACTTGTCTTAGAGACGGGTAAATAGTGGTTTATAATATCAACGCAAATATGATTTATTTATACATTCATTGTCCACAGGTGTAAAGCAACTACGATATCTGTTACTGTGGTGATATTTCTAATCTCCTTCGTGATAACGGTAGTTAACGCCGCTGTGATGATTGTGCTGGTTTTTAATCCAAGATTGCTTTCCAGTCAGTCTATTTATAAGCTGTCATTGGCGTTGGCTGATTTTTTAGTTGGCGCATTTGTCCTTCCTACTGTGCTAAGCAGTGTCTTGAAACTTGCAACTTACCAGATAACTCCTGGACAGCTATACGACGTTTTTAATCCGACCCTAAACAAAACAGTTACCATGCGGCAGATGGTTGGTTCCAGAGATGACGCGATTTCAGAGTCATATATAAACTTTGTGGGATATTTTACAACCGTAGCTTTAATAGCGAACGTGTATTCCCTGCTTGGTGCATCCGTCGATAGATTTTTAGCAGTTTATAAGCCGTTGTGGTACCACAAAATCCGGGCTAAGCTACTCGCAAAATTGTGGACTGGTATTTTATGGTCATTTTGTGTAATTTACGCGATTTTGCCGATGGTACTTCAAGATATAGGTTACACTTTTGGCATTTCTAGACTTGTAATAGATGGTACCGATATTGCCTATGTACTGTACTTGTTTATACCCCTTCCCCTTATGTGGACCATTAATATCTTGACGTTCTGCTACACAAAAAGGCGCCTTCAAGTAATGCAGCGTTGTAACTCGAGTCACAATCGCCAAAGAAACTTATATGTACAATCAAGGCTTGCTAAAACAATCACCATCATTTTAGTCGTCTTTTCTTTTAGCTTATTGCCGATTACTGTGGTTGTGATTTTTTGTTGGTTTTCAAGAAACACTTATGTCAGCAGCCCCTATGAAATGAATGTAGATGGCGCTGTCGCATTGTTTGCAGTTGAATACGTCACTCTCATTATTTTCTTGACAAGTAGCTTGTGGAATTTCTTCATTTATAACAGAAGGGACAAAGAATTTCGACTTGCTACTAAATCGATGGCTGAATCTATCGGTAAAAAGTTAAGATTGATCAAAAGCGACACCGAGTTGTATAACAGCAATCGTCAGACATTATCACGGACAAATACAACAGTTATGACCGTATCATCTTCAATATATCGAATCAATGATTCCACAAACATTTCGGAACTTTAATAGTTTCGGAAATGCTGCTGACTTACAAATCCTATCTCTTAGTATGTTTCGAATTGTGTACCGGTAACTTTACTCTGCGTGAGATACCTTTTTGAATTTAAATCATAAGATTTTCTTAAACAGATTTACAGTTATTCTAGTGTTTGATGCATGTATTTGTTAGCTAACCACAACACAATAATTTTAAATTATATACTAAACTCACATGAATTTTTCTGGTGTACCGGTAAAAATATACTTAACCTGTGTAATTGCTATGGATACAGGCAATCTTCTGCATAACGGTATATAAAATGAGATGCAAAACTGTGCAAGTGTTGAATAGGGTTACATTTGAAGTTTTAATTAAGGCTAGTCAGTGTGTATAAGTGTAGTATTTAAAAATACACTCTAAAAAAAGTCTAAAAAAGTGCTTCTTCACATAACATTTCCACCTGCATAGATGTCACACAATATTTACTATTAGTGTATTTTGATGATACTAAACTATTTGTACTGGTAAAGAATTGTACATGCAACCAACGATAACCCACGTCAGTAATTCTTTTTTTATCTTTTTCGTATTTTGTCTCATCTTGTTATATTAATTCTAGCTGCCCGTTGGTGGTACCGGCAGGTTCAACAAAGGTTATTTACTGCTTGCATTACCAAACTACTACGTACCACGGTTTGTCCGCCCGGTTGGTCTAGCGCAGGGATGGGCAACCTTTTTCGGTCTGGGTGCCAAAATCGGCTAAAATTAATGGCAAAATCCTTCCGCGTGCCAACTAACAATTCGTGAGAACATATTTCTTTTTTATTCTTAAAGGTGCTTGTTTTGAAAAAAATGATTTAAATTTACCAAAATAGTGAAAACACAATATAACAAAAACAAAACATTCACAATAAACTTTCTCAAAAGGTTCAAGTTTTATTTCTAAGAAAATATCAGTTTGAATAGCTTTAAATACATCTCGTACATCAGTTTGAAGTTTCTTAGCTGATGGTCCTAACATTCGGTAGGGACAAAAAAACGAAATAACTTTTTACAGCAGCGATTCTCCAACTTTTTTTTTTAAATACGCAACGGTCCCTAGCATTTTTTTAAATGACTCACGGTCCCCTCAAAATAAGGAAGTAAAACGAAAAATATAACAACGTAAAAATTCTAAAACAAAACATATTAACCCGGATGCACGGCTTAAGGAAAAACGAGACGCCTCTGACCTTGGCATTATTTAAAATGTTTACTCCTACTATAATAGGAGTTGTACTATTTCCTACTATAGTAAGAGTTCTGTACTTTTGAATTGCACTAATGTGACATCAAATAGCTTCTTGTGATGTCATAAATGCCTATGTAACCTGTAAGCTTTCATGACAAATTATGTTTGTTAAGTTGGTTGGAAGAAAATACTTAATTTTACACAATTTTTTTTTTCAGAAGCGTCGTTAAAATTTTTTGGAAGGTGTTTCGCGGACCCCAGTTTGAGAACCGCTGTTTTACAGTAATGACTTTTAATTTTTATCTTTACTGCAAAATAAGCAAGCGCTGTACTATTACTGATAGAGCAAACCTTAGGCAGGTGAAAAAGTGTGTTCAACGATAAATTTTTACTTTCATTAACGCAATTTGATAAACGTAACGATGAGCTCATGTGAAATAAGTTTACCGGTTTTTTTTTCATTTGCCGAAATATGCATTTATGACCTTTACCGATACCGAATGACCTTACCGGTACATCGTACATCATGTTTATCCTTATAACATTTTGTATCTCAAATTGCTAACAAAAGTAAATTAGGATGCCAAGGGTAACTGATATTTACTACATCTGGTTGTCTGCACAAACGTACAAAGTTCTCTCACGTTTGTCTGTGGCACAGGTTGCGAAATTTGCAAGCGGATTGTTGTGTTCTTTGGTGTTTGTTGAGTAACAATACAACGGTAATAAATAATCAAATGTTTACTTCACAACGGTAATAAACATTTATGCACGTGGCCAAAGCTCAAATAACACAACAACTTTTAAGTTATCATTAAAAGAAAGGAATCTAATTTCCTTGAACTAGCGTGCCAGAAATACGAGCTCGCGTGCCAAGTTGGGCACGCGTGCCAGGGGTTGCCCATGCCTGGGCTACAAAAAAGATTTGCGGGTCGGCGAAATAGTTTTCCCGATTTAAAAATATTTTTGTCGATTTGCAAAAGAGTTTTGTCGATTTGCTGCAAAAAAAGATTTCCCGATCGGCAAAATAGTTTTGCCGATTGGCTACAAAAAAGATTTGCGGATCGGTAAAAGAGTTTTGCCGATTTGAAAACATTTTTGTCGATTTGCAAAAGAGTTTCGCCGATTGGCTACAAAAAAAGATTTGCCGATCGGCAAAAGAGTTTTGCCGATTGTCAAAATAGTTTTGCCGATTGGCTACAAAAAAAGTTTTGCCGTTCGACAAAATACTTTTGCCGATTGTCAAAATAGTTTTGCCGATTGGCTACAAAAAAGTTTTGCCGATTGTCAAAATAGTTTTCCCGATCGGCAAAAGAGTTTTGCCGATTTGAAAATATTTTTGCCGATTTAAAAATATTTTTGTCGATTTGAAAATATATTTGTCGATTTGAAAATATTTTTGTCGAATATAAAATAGTTTTGTAGACTGAAATAAAATTTCAGGATTGCTCTTATGGGCCACCGTAGGAATGAGACAGTTGATATTAATTATTTCTATATACTGTCTCTCTTTTTTCCTTTATTTCTACTGTAGCGTAAAAATAATATGACGCTTCGGCCAAAAACTTGACAATATGCTTAAACGGCCAAATTCGGCCAGATTTTTCCGCACGGCCAAACTATTATTTTTGCGTCCGGGACGATTTTGGTAAGGCCAAATTTCTGAAATGTGGCTGTGAAAAGGCCAAATGGCAACCCTGCTACGTACAAATTGAATGTTAACGTTTAATTTTTGTATTATTTAGCAAAACTTTGTAAGGAGCAGTAGGGGTAGCTACAAAACAAAAACCTGTGAATTCTGTAAACAGGTGTTTACTGGCGGGACTAATATAATCATATATTCTAATACGCTTATTATGTGTCCAGTATAGTTAGAGTTTTTTACCCAGTCCCAGTAATTCAAGTTCATCTTCTGATGGCAGTGATACAGGTACGAAAATCTTTTGCAAACAAACAAAGGAAAGTCAATTTTACTACGAATTTTACGAACTTGTGCTGGCAACCGAAACAACATACTAGCAGAACAAAGAACTAAACAAAAGGAACCAACAATCTTCGTACACAGAACACCAAGGCGGTGTTTTACTATTTATTAAGTGGGAGTAACTCTCAAAATAATTGTAAGGACCCTGATAAATTATGAATTCATTTTGTGTTAAAACTAAAAATTTATATTATTAGTTTTACTGATTCCTGTATCCTATGATGGATATTATGTTTAGTCCTATATATTTGCCATTCCCTGAAATTGCATCAATTTGCAACTACAGTATTAGTTTTATGCAAACTGTAAACAGAAACAAATGCAATTGTTCGATTTCAAATTTAGAAATACATTTATCTTACAATACATAACTGAGTTTAATTTTGGTTATCCAATTGCAAAATATTAGTATTGTTTTATATTACTACGCCACAGTAGTTCTGGCACAAACTTGGCTTTAAAAATGCAAAATAATCTATAGTACAATTGTGGCAACCGTAAAGCGTATCGTGTTAAACTGGCAATATAAGCTGTTACGTCTTTCGCCTGTACACGAGAGCTGCACACAATTAGTGTCATTTAGCCTACTGTAAGGATTCTAAACTGGGGCGACCTAGCCTACTACACCGACCCATTAAAACTGGTGTGTATCATCATAACAGTTGAAATAGAAATTTTGTAAACATTAACCGGAAAAAAGATAGATGTAACATCTGTGGTAGTTAAGGTCACGAAAGATTATTCTTCGAGTGACGATGCTAATCTATAGAGTTAGGTTTCTTTTAACTTCCGTCTGCAAACAATTTAGAAATAAGTTAGGTTGTAATTCTTGTAAAATTCTGAATTTTTCCGGGTGTTCCAGTAGCGTCTTGAGGTGCGTTTTACAACGCACCTAACTATGGTCGACTATCTTACTTGTTTTTTTATGAAGATGGTAGTCGACATACCAATAAAAAATTGCTATATCCTCACCTTTATTTTCATCAATAATTTTAAATTTGGGTGTATACTCTCAATAAGTTTAATGTCTTGACTGTACCATATAACAATTCTAAAGGTTTTTAATGCCATGTTTCACCTAATGCACAGTTAAAACGATTTACGCAATAAAATGACATCCCGATTGATCTTATTTAACAGGCATTTTTATTTGCATATTAAAAAGGTTTTAAATTTTGCAGGGTTGTCTATTTAACGAGGAAACAAACAAACTGGAGTGCTTAACGAAGAAACTCCAGCATATTATCCGACCAATCCTGGCTTGTAATTGCACTGCCCACAGCAGTTCTTCGAAACTACCAACCGAAGTCAACATCTACTAACGATAAAATATTGGACCGGTTAAAAAAGTGAGATTTTAAAGATTTAATTTAGAAATTAAATGGATGTGCTCTATTATTTAATATAAAAGTAGCAAACATAGTTTAAGTATTTAGTAAGTAGCAGCGTGGCTATCGCTCAATAATTGGGAATAAATTTCAGGCGACTGATCAGTGACGGTCTATTTAGTGTAAGAACAGTGGCGAAATTTTTAAAAGGGTGACATTTTTGCTTGGGTTTTAATTCCGCATCTGTAAGTTTTCATAAAAAGTTTAAATTTTATTTTTCATAACGTACTGTATAACGACAGCTTTTGTCGTTTTCCCACCCCTCCCTGTTTGCTAAACTTTAAGTGATTTTTTAATTTAAAAAACTGAAAAAACTGAGAAAACTATCTGATTTGATTGGCTACTGCGAATTTACTGTTTTCTATCTTTCATTCAAAACGGCCATTTCCTTTCTCTATTTTATATAGGCTACTCGTTTTTTTATTCTCTTTTAATATTCAACTTAATAGAAATATATTTGCCTTATAGTGACAGTGCAATAGTATGATAAAAACTTAAAACAAAAACACGAACATCTCTGGATTGTTTTATGGGCCACTGTGTACTTCAATATATTGTTGCACATTTTAGCGTATTGCTAAACTTAAGTAAAAGTACCGATGGACCACTACGCAATGCATCTACCGATAAACCACTTCGAATATAATGCCAGCTTTAAACGCGCAAGGCCTGTTTCATTTGTTTGCGGTTACACGTTTTTTATTCATTTCAGATGTTTCCAGGAAAATATGGCTTCGGCGTTTTTTTGTGCATCGTCACTTTAGACTGTGCCTTTGCATGGGTTAATATTTCGTCTGAATCTTTAGATTTAGATGAAGAGCTGGAAGATATAAAATGCGAGTATGCGCCTGGAGTTAATTTGAGGAGTCGTGAAGAAGAAATAATTTGCTGTGAAGCAGTTGAAGAAGTGTTTTCGGGAAACTGGCACAGTGGAGGTAATTACTTGACCCGCTATTTATCAATAATGAGGGATTGGGACTGCCCGCAGTACAAATCGGTATGTCAAGCACGAGTATTCGCGTTCACACGGTTCAGTTCCTTAGTATACGATTACTTTTGCAATTATACATCACTGGCGGACAAATGTGCGGAGTATATTGTTCATGTCATAGAAGCCGACAACAACACTGCCATCAGTACTGATTGGATTTCACTTGTGAAAAAAATTAATTCATCAACACTTACGATGAACGAGTGAAAACAGCCTTGCGTTGAAATCGCATTATTTGACAAAGAGATTTCCCATCGTGGTAATTTCCAAGAGGTTATAGGTATCAACGTCCCTTTTTGTGAATACGTGTGGTGTGGGTTTGATCAAAGCACGCTACAAAAGCATTCTATATCGCCTTGGACTTGTCTTAGAGACGGGTAAATAGTGGTTTATAATATCAACGCAAATATGATTTATTTATACATTCATTGTCCACAGGTGTAAAGCAACTACGATATCTGTTACTGTGGTGATATCTCTAATCTCCTTCGTGATAACGGTAGTTAACGCCGCTGTGATGATTGTGCTGGTTTTTAATCCAAGATTGCTTTCCAGTCAGTCTATTTATAAGCTGTCATTGGCGTTGGCTGATTTTTTAGTTGGTGCATTTGTCCTTCCTACTGTGCTAAGCAGTGTCTTGAAACTTGCAACTTACCGGATAACTCCTGGACAGCTATACGACGTTTTTAATCCGACCCCAAACAAAACAGTTACCATGCGACAGATGGTTGGTTCAAGAGATGACGCGATTTCAGAGTCATATATAAACTTTGTGGGATATTTTACTACCGTAGCTTTAATAGCGAACGTGTATTCCCTGCTGGGTGCATCCGTCGATAGATTTTTAGCAGTTTATAAGCCGTTGTGGTACCACAAAATCCGGGCTAAGCTACTCGCAAAATTGTGGACTGGTATTTTATGGTCATTTTGTGTAATTTACGCGATTTTGCCGATGGTACTTCAAGATATAGGTTACACTTTTGGTATTTCTAGACTTGTAATAGATGGTACCGATATTGCCTATGTACTGTACTTGTTAGTACCTCTTCCCCTTATGTGGACAATTAATATCTTGACGTTCTGTTACACAAAAAGGCGCCTCAAGATAATGCAGCGCCGTAACTCGAGTCACAATCGCCAAAGAAACTTATATGTGCAATCAAGGCTTGCTAAAACAATCACCATCATTTTAGTCGTCTTTTCTTTTAGCTTATTGCCGATTACTGTGGTTGTGATTTTGGGTTTGTTTTTAAAGAACACTTATGTTGGCAGGCCCTATGAAATGAATGTAGATGCCGCTGTCGCATTGTTTGCAGTCGAATACGTCACTCTAATTATTTTCTTGACAAGTAGCTTGTGGAATTTCTTCATTTATAACAGAAGGGACAAAGAATTTCGACTTGCTACTAAATCGATGGTTAAATCTATCGGTAAAAAGTTAAGATTGATCAAAAGCGATACCGAGTTGTACACCAGCAATCGTCAGACATTATCACGGACAAATACAACAGTATTGACCGTATCATCTTCAATATATCGAATCAATGATTCCACAAACATTTCGGAACTTTAATACTTTCGGAAAAGCTGCTGTCTTACAAAGCCTGTATACATTTTGTATGTTTCGAATTGTGTACCGGTAATTTTCCTTGTCCATATTTTAACTCTTAGATTTTTATGATCAAAACCACAGGGATTTTGTTAAATATTGAAGACGAACAATTAGGACCACAAATTAATACAAAACCGCAAAACGTCCCAATGAATACAATGTTTTGTTCGAATAAAGCTTATGTCTTTCTGTTTGTTGGTAGAATCGTCTCTTTTCCATTTCTTTGAATATAAATTATTCTGCATTTGTCTGTCGTTTTTTTACACAATACAAAAATATACTGCGTCCGGCCGAATAATTTCGTGGGTTAGAGCTTCGCTGTTCACCGGAAGCCAGTCTGCTTTGTTCCTAAGCAAAGCAGTCAGCATTTATTGGCCGATTTGCCGGTTTTCCAACTTAGGCTACAGAATAAACATGAATATCCTATTATAATATATATATATGTCAAAAATCAAACTTTAGTGACAAATAGTATGATTGAAAAATACATTATACATTGTCCCGTCTAAAACTAGAAACATGTGTCCGCTGATTTCTGTAGGGTATTACAACACAAGCAATCATTAAACCACAGAGCTAATTATAGACCTCTAGCTGCATAACTATAAAACAACAACCTCGTGCAGTGTATACCATATTAGAGCGAAACAATGTAAACGACATTGACATATCCCTGACGCAGTTGGGACATGTCATAATCCTACACACTACTTGTAAAATTGTTTACCATTCGAAATATAGCACGGAATATATACCAGTAAACTAACCAGCCGAAAAAAACGTATTTACTCTCAATGAACCGTACAAACATTGGAGAACAGTCGTTTAAATTGTTCAGGCCGCGCACAGTTCGATTAATTAGTCCGGCCCGGTGGTCTAGCGGTTTAGTGCGTCGCCTTTCAATCGAAAGGTTGCGGGTGCGAAACTGGTCGCTAGCTAGTAGTCGGTTGTGTCCTTGGGCAAGGCACTTTACGGACATTGCATGAACCCAGCGGATTAATGGGTTCTACCAAATTGAAGGAACGTGTCTATCATACACAACACACTGCAATAGCTCCGGTAACCCGACGATGGGCGCGAGGTGATCTGACGATTGCCCGTGTGATAACCCCCTTGGTTTTCCCATTCACGGGGATAAACATGAATATCCTATCCTATCCTATCCTAATTGGTTATACTCCATCTAGAGGGTGGCGCTCTATTTTTTACCCTGTATTTTTTTATAGTGGCCATCTATTAGGAGGCGCTTAAATAGGGGTGGCATTCCAATACAGGTTTAGTAATTTATTCTAAAAAAAGTATTGTCAAAGAAATCATCATGTGTTCGAAACTGAAACCGATAAAAAATTTAAATTTCTATTTTAAGAGGTTCCTAGGTTTGTAATTGTATTCGGTAGGTTTCCCCCGGTTTCAGGAACTCCAATTTGCATTTAACTCTTACGAGGTACCGGTGATAAGGGAATATGGCTGCCTCAACATTGATTCAGGAAATACCGGTATGTATTTGTTTTCTATTTTGCGTATTTCGCAACTCACGGGAAAGGGGAAAATATGGAAACTGCTCACTTGAACTATTATAATTTTAACTCTGTCTCTGTCCCAAACAAAATTATCTCAAACACAAAACTAACGCTAACTTCAACCCCAGCCTTTACAATAACCCTAATGTCACAATCTTTATTATAGTGAGCAGTTTTCATTTACAGTGGAACCCCGCTTGACGACCACCTCATTATCAGGACCACTTCAGTGCGGTCCCAAATAATTTACTATGGTAATGCATTGCATACTGTTTCAATAACGTGACCACTCCGGTTTCCAGACCAGGACCGCCATTTTTTGGCCCAAAACTTCAAATTTAACTCCGCTAAAGCCACCACATATGCCTAATAATGTGCTTTTGTCACCAAAATTATAAGTTTAAATTTCTTTTGTGATCAAAACAATAAGATTACACACACTCAAAAGAAAATTGTAGCAAACAAAACTGAATTTTATAAGATAAATTCAGAACCATAAAGCCCCGTTTACACCAAGTGAAGCTCGGCGTACGGCAGCGCAGCGACCATAAAACAAACAAAAAAATATTCGCTCGGCGTATGCCGAGCGCACGCTCGGAAAGTCGAGCTGCGCTACGCCGAGGTTCGCTCATGTAGCGAATTTCAAGGGCGTAGCGAGTGTATGTTATAATATATTTCTATGGCAAGAATTGGTTTCCATAGATACGGTAAAGTCGTCTTCAGACGCTTTCAATGGATGAATACAAACTTTACACTAATTTTTACATATAGATACTTAAACTAGTTTAAGTATCTTTAAACTTATCCACAACAGTCGTACAAAAACAAAACTGAATTGCTGCATGCAGTGCAGCAGTGAGTAAACAACTTGTACCGTACATAAATTTAGTAATATTTTACCTTTTTACTTATATGCTTGTAGCCTACAACCTTTAAACTGTATTGTAAAGACATTTATGTAAACACATCTATTGGTTCTCCCAAATTACATACTATATATTTACTGTAATAATTTGTTCAACATTTGTGATGGAAAATATCGAGCTGTCCAAAGTGATTTTCTCGGCGGAAGTACAAAAACACCATTGTTTGTACGATATTTCCCTATTTTCACGAAGAAATAAATTTAAATCCAATCTACATTTAGTTTCTAACATAACACATTTTTTATTGTTTATTTAATCATTATCTTGGTGTTGAAATTCCAAAACAAAACTAAACGGCAAGGCTTTATGAAAGTAAAAGTTTATGCTTAGTGGTGTAATCAGTAGTGAACGCGATTGCCCAAAAGAGCTGTACGCAAACGTGTATATTATTATACGTTTTAATAAGTCATATATATACATGCGTAATAATTAGGATACCTATGGTGCAAGTAGTTAAAATGTTTTATTGCATTTTGCTGTTGTTAACAGCACATCGGTTGTTAAAACTTAATTTGGCTTCTCAATTCACATTATGATCATAACCATCATATACACATCGGTTCACTACAAACGCTGCGCTTGGTGTAAACGGTTGTGCGCCGAGCCACGCCGAGTACGCTGCGCTCGCAAGTTTGGTGTAAACAGGGCTTAACAGTTGTTTAAAATCATTTTGCAAAAAATAGTGGCGTTTAGTAAAAATTTAGTAAAAATGCAGACATTTTGGCTGCATATGACGACAACTTACTCCAAAGCAAAATTCGCTAACACGACCACCCCACTAACGCGACCGTTTAATGACGGTCCAATAGGTGGTTAGGTAATCGGGGTTCCACTGTATTTCCTTTCTTTAGTTTCCTCAATGGATAAACACAAGGGTCGAGAATGTGTATATTCTAATTTTAACCTGACTACTCTTGTCATCATTATTCATTTTTCCCTGGTCAAGTGTGATTTATGTATCACTAAAATGCTAAAATAGCCTATCAATAAAATGTAATACCAAATAATCAACACACTGCAACATCTTAAAAAAGAAGTATGCCACATGCGTGCTCTCTGGTGGGGCATATTCCCACTTTTTTAAATTTAGGATGGTTTGCTCACAAAACAAAGAAGAATTATTTTTTGCTGGTGTATGTTTCATCATAGTGTAACTGTGGCATATTGTTTTACATGCCTTTTTTATATATCTTTCAGTATACGTAACTCTTTGCACAACATGTTTGCACAATGCTATTCTTTTTGTTTCTTTTATATATAACTTTACTTTTTATTTTCACATGTTTCGATAAACACATGGATTTTCGGTGTCTTCTAGTTAATCTTTAATTGTAATTATTTTCTTATTATTTAATGCTTTTTGGGCGTATGATAGATTGATTTTGTGGCTAAACTATCACTTACATGTGGTAGCCAAGATTGCATGTCATGCATATTTCTTTTAATTTTCACCACACAAAACTGCCACACTTGCCATATCAGATGCCTAACGTTGGGTGGCTTTTATTACTACAGGATCGCTTTAAACACTAATCCTAACCCTCCAAGTAATCTTGTAGTAAGTAGAGCTACAGCCCACCGCTTCTGAAGTGATTGTAGTATATTCATAGTAAATGTAACTTTAATATTTGATCAGTCCACTTAAATTCACTGGATCGACATTTATCACCAGAAACAACCAGGGTCCCCAAAAAGTAGCTAATGGTCACCACATGGTGATCAGGGTTAATCAAATACTAATCCAGAATTTCCTATATCAAGGGATTAATTAAATTTGATTATCTTTATAGGAACTAAATCCTGAAGAATTTGAGGTTGTTTTGGAAGAATTGAATGATGGTATTTCCACTATTTATTGCAATTGCCCAAAATACGGTGGACCAGTAGTTGTCAAATGCACAGAGGATACTCCAGGAAATGATATTAAAATGCTCACAAGCAGGTTAGGTTTTTTTAAATGTAGTAGGATCTAAAAGTAAAAGTGTCATAAAAGCAACATTTTTGAATTTTATTTTCTTAAATCATAATTACATAGATATAATATATTTATTTTTTCTCTATGTATGGCAGAAGAGTTGTTAATTAGGCAGATGTCAGATAAACTCATGCGCACTTTTGGGTTGTCTATTGCATACGATTGGGACATTGGTTACACAGGGTTAAGACTATGTCGATGTATGTGGCCCAACTGCCTGATGTTTTGGCACCAACAGCCATTTGGTCGTTTTTAATCGAGTTTTAAGCTTTATCTGATTTACCTAACTACCAAGTTTATGTTACCTTTTTAAATTTAGGTTTTTTCCTTTTTTTGTATAAATATTTATTAATTCTCAGCGCTGAAATTCATCATTTAAACTCTGAATCGGGCGTTTTTTCTGAATTTTGTGGCGAAGTACAGTGGCGTACAAATTCCAGTTCTATATATGGCGTCGTTCATAAATCTTCGTGGATGAAAAATCTAAGTCGCATGCTTGATTCGATGCGAACCAAAAACGAGAAAATATCATGGGCGCTACGCTTTAGAATGACCTTGGATATTGGCCGTGGTATCAAGTTAATGCAAGATAGAGAAATTAAAAAATGGGTAAAGGCAACTGATGTTATAATCGATACAAACATCCGAGCCAAACTTTGCTTCTCGGAATGTGTTGAACACTTTTTAACGTACACTCAAATGTTCGGGTTTTTGCTTTGGAAAACGGCACTCGGCTGGGAGAGAGAAGATAAAAATCAACCAATTAGAGCAATAGAACACCTTCAAGATTGGAATGTCATCGGCATTCTCAGTCCCCAGGACAAAATGGTTGCAGAGTTGCTAAAAACATTGTTCTACAACTGCTTATCACCTAACGCAGACTTACCTGAACAAATACGTATGTTGGAGGGTTTCTGGGATGCAAGAATTTCAAGGTTAGCTGATGAGAATGCCAAGGAATTATCTCCCCTCATGAATAAGACGTCAGAATTTCCAAAGCAACAACAAAATGAGCGTAAGGTGTTGTCAAGTGTCTCACTCAAAGAAAAAATAAATTGTGAGTTTAAAAATAAAATGTTTATCCACTAAGAAAAATGTAACATCAAATGAAAAGTGAGGTTTATCATATGCATGATCCACTGAATGTGTTTTCTGTACCACTCTGTACCGTGTCTTATAAGAAACAGTCGCATCGCTATGACATAGATTTACCAACACAGTCGTACTTTTACAGTTACTTATACTGTTACAGTACTGTACTTTTTTACTGCCAATGTCACACTGTTACTTCGATTAAACGCTGAATTAGTCGGTATTTGGACTTTTATGTATGGCATCTTTGGTGTTTATGACCATTCGGATATTATGACCAAATAGGTCTGATCCCAAAGAGGTCATATTAAGTGGCGCCTACTGTATAAGTGTGCCATCATTTTTTATCATGGCTCTTAAGTGGCCTATTTAGAAAGGTATTTTTAAACTACAGCCTGACGGAATTGTGTCTTTAATAACGCAAGAAAAACGGTTGATTATCTGAATTTCATTGGCATATCTCATCGTTATCATATCCAGACTCTGGAATTATATTGTCTGTTATTTCACCAGATGAAGATGGATTGAGCACCTTATCAGCTTTTTCAATTGACCTAAGTATTTCAGCTTCATCATCAGACTCTGTTATTTCACCAGATGAAGATGGCGTGAGCACCTCATCAGCTCTATCAATTGACCTAAGTTTGTCAGGTGTGTACTTAAAAATATGTTAATGCTATCATGGGGGTGACAAGGATTAAATCTTGAAGGCAAGATTTGAACCTTGGCGCCGCGCCGTCGCCAATTATTTCAATTGCTCAGAAAGGTGTCCATTTTTTCCTTCATTCACTGTTTTTAGATGCAGTAAACTATTTTTTAATGGTTTGCATTTAACCATAATTGGCTTCACAGCACTGCTCCTTTCCAGCTTTGTGGCCTTATTTTTAACCTTCACATAGTTACAATTCAAAACTTAATAAAATACTAATTTCATTTTTTCGTTTCCTATAATTTCCAATAAAAACAAAACTGTTTTTAAATGAATAAAAGGCTAGAAAAATCTAGCCTATGGTGAATCAAACTACTGGGATAACAATCCAACACTCTAACTCAGACAACGGCCAAATCTGGCGCGCTTAGTCCTTTATTTTGTCCTGTCAGGTGTTATCGACATGTTGAAAGACAAATGGAGATGTCATTATGATATCACTAGATTTGTGCATTCTTGCTACATGTGAGTGGCGGCTTGATCACCCGCCAGTATAAGAATAAAATTATTTTGGCCCCTGATCTAAATAGTGTGTCCACCCCTAGTCTAACCACTGCACATGCTTGTCTATGATTGTAGTATATTGATTGTGGCAAGTAATCAAAGCACAGTTTTAATTTGACCTGCTTTTACCTTACTTTGCAGAAAAGATATATAACCAGGACCTGGGTGCAGTGGGGGAAATGTCACCACCTTCTTCAAATCTCCAACCGTTCAAAAACGAAATACGTCGATCTTGGAACAATGAAAATCCTCCTGGGAGAAATGACAACCTTGAGAGTATAAGCGTACTAATGCCTAAACAAAATGTCAACGATGTACAAACAGACGAAAATCAAATTCGATGTCATGATGAAATTGTTCAACCGGAAAATGATCCACAAAATGTCACTGATGTACAAACAAGTCAAAACTCCCAAAAGCACCTTAGAAAGTCCAAAACCCAAACTTGTGCATGGAACTTATGGATGTTACCAGGTAACTTAAGTTGTTTTGGTTCTTTAAAGTTATTGCCAAATAACAGCATACTTTCCTGGTTCACTCTCTGCTGTAATCTAGCCATTTTAAAGGTCGAAAAAACTGGCTGCAAATAAATAAGATTCATGTCAGCATGGCTTATGCAGTTTTCCTTGCTTTTTGTAATAATAAAATTAACTGTAGATTATTCAGGACTTTCCCAAACACCAAAACTAAGTCTCTGTATTTCAGCTGTTGGTGTTGTAATTGTAGCGGTTTATGCTGCGTCTTTGATATTCAACGAAACAGGTATTGGAAGTAACTTTTATCAACCTATTGCGGCTAATTATTGTTCTGTGGCCTTATAAACTGACGAATTAAACTCCTTGTTAAAAATGCCTATTAACATAAAAACTGGTATCCAAACCTACCTTAAACTTTACGCAGTTCCGCTTTGCACCATTGTTTCCATCCACTTAGAATTGTTTTTCAAATTCCCAAATGCAAGTTTTTTGGTTTACTCAAATTAATGCCACTGTTGTTGCCACACAATTAGTTGTTGCTACTTTTACTTATTTTACGTACGTTTTTAGAAACTGAAAATTTACAAAACTTTTTTTCAATATTGTTTTACCTTATTTTTTAGGCATTAAATGTCTGAATATCACTACCACTGTCTTCTTCTGTCACCATGTGCTGTATTCTCATCACTGGCGCCGAACGCGGGTATGCAGAGTACGCCAGCCTACCCTGGCATTTTGCCAGGGTATGCAGCATCACATGATTTTTACGCGTTTTGATCATCAGATCATCTATATAATTGCCTATCTGCACTACAATTCAACTGCGCAAGACATACAAGCGTCGCGATGGGAGAACAACACGTTTTTTTTTTGTCTACATTAGTACATACTACATACACGATAATACCTAGTGCAGTGCCGATCAGGATTTTTCACGATCATTAAAATCCTTGCCGATCTGATCGCGACCTAAATTGCGCCAAAAAAGACGCTTATTTTCTGACGCGAAATGCTAACTATGAGAGAAATATAGTTTTACTTCACAGCTATAAATCGATTAAACTGTTATTTACACTACTTAACTGCACAGATTAAGCTTGAGCTAAAGCTTAAAACATATAAAATTTAATTTTTTTATACGGTTTGTGGTAAAACGTATAATATATATTTTGTCGCACCTTTGCTGTGATTATACAGGGGCGTCAATGAAACAACAACTTAAGAAACAACCAGGCACTTTTATAAGGTATTTAAAGATATATTCCAACTTCCAAGCATAAGTTTTATATTCGGTAGGGAGTGTATTAATGACATTTAGGAAAGCTAATCCGTTTCTTTTATCCTAATTTATTAAGCAATCTTCGGCATAGCATGTAAGTAGGAGGATTGTTTGGCTTTGGTCCAACTTGCACCTAGCCGAAATGAGTAGACGCATGTATCTTTTTGATGACTCGTGCGAACGCTCGAAGCGCACGCTAATGATAAGAGAGAGTAAACTAATGTTTCTTTAGTATAAACAGTCTGCTATCAATTAAAAATATAAATCGAAAATTGAGTTAAAACTTATTTTACGCATTTTACACAATTAAAATTTTCAGGATTAATAATGTGATTTATTGTTGTTTGCATGATTTAGTTTTACAGAATGATTAATTAGATCCCGCTACGTAATGCCCTGTTGAATCTATGCCTGCCCTAACTAAATTGATTTTAAACTACTTTTTAGATACGTAATTAATTGCCGAGATCATTTGATTTCCCAGACGCGCACATACACATTTGGAATATAACATTTGTTTCACCAATTGGCCTATTCCACGCAAGTAAGGAAAGTCGAATGGTTTACGTCGGGACGATTAAATTATTTTTTAACTCCTTTGGTTGCAAACCGGACGATTATAACTAACCGGAATCTAAGGAATTTTTATAGGATTAAATGGGCTATAAACATTTACACAAGCTTAATAAAGAGGCGTACAACAACCACTGGCAACTATAATATCTTATATTCTAAATAGGAGTCTAAAGGAACTCATAATACTAGAGCACTTAATACGCGTAGTGCGTTTCTCCTTACCGAAAGCGCATCTATCGTGCGAAGACGTCCGAACATTTTTTAAAGCGAGAGCTCGGAAAACAACTTGCTTTTTTATCGCATCGCTTTTTGTGGCAAGGAAAGATACATTACCGTAAATGTCAGTTGAAGTCTAAAGTCAACATTGCAAAACAAGAGTAGTTTATACAATTTATTTACTTAATCTATTTTGTTTTTAGCTGGAGATTTTATTGCAATCGGCGCAACGAACGCGAGGGCTCCAAATTATTTAATAAAACTTTTACTAATCATGCCGAATCGGTACCAGCTCGAATTTTTTAACGTTAAGAGCCTAGTTTGAAATGTCAAAGAGATGCATTCTAGGGCAATTTAATGTTAAAAAATTTTTTGAAATTGATTTTCTCTCAACCCTCGCATGCCCTGGCTTTTCGTATGTTCGGCGCGCCTGATTCTCATTCATACCATTTTCCTTCATACCACAATCACTTTCCCCTTCTCATGCCCCTTTCTCTCCTCTCAGATCCAATTGAGCTCCAGCAGCGCACAAGGTTCATTCTCGACAAAAACTCCGTTCCAGCGTTAACCGGACATCTTTCTGATATTTACCCCTGGATTCGGGAGACGGATTTCTATGCCGGAAACCAGTCGCACGGACAAGACGTCGCCGTTCATGACCTTTTTAAAAAAGAAAACGGAACTTTCCGGAGCGTTATGGTCTTGGGCTCAGCTGGAAGCGGCAAAACTACTCTGCTGCAGAGACACGCCAAATTGGTTCTTGAAAAGCGCATTAAAACACTCTTGCATATTCAGGTTGTCATTTATATTCCGTTCTACGAGTTCGATACGACTGAAGTAGGTAATTTCGAACACATGATGGCCGTCATGTATTATCC
>CH003275.1:168802-190614 GCA_000149265.1 Ciona savignyi
CATGAGCTTTGTAAGTGGTGCTGGTGAGAATTTTGCCCATGACAGATCGTGGGTTACCTGCAAACAAGGCTTGTTCAAGTCCGATTTTGTATGTTTATAACAAATTTGTATTTATAATAAAATACTATATAAGGTTGACCCACATTAATTGATTTGTAATTACCCTAACAATGTGTAATGCAGTTTGTCTTTATTAGAGCCAGTATTTATTATAAAATGAATTTTCTGAGTTTTTACTCATTAAAGGGAAGAGAATAAAAAACAATCGTTCTAATCGTATCAACATTCATCATCCAAATGGTATTCCTGTGATACATAGGTTTTTGCTAAGTATGATTATTATTTTGATCATTTTTTTTGAGTGTTGATTGGAACATGAAAAAAAAGAAGAAGCCTGGTGGACTCAAGCAGATTGATCACAAGCTGTAGTTATATCAAACATACAACACACAGCAATTAGTTGTGAAACTATGGATATGAGAAATACTGATGATAAGCTGAGCAATAGCAACTGTTTTGTGATTCACAGGGATAAAATTCTTATCTGTTAAAACTAAGCATTGTGTGTTTATAAGAGGGATTTACTGAATAATGAAAGCTGTATTACTATGAGAGTAATCCTTGCACTACTTTGTCCTAAAATCTATAAGATGAATTAAAAAACATGATGTTTACAAACAATTGTCTTTTATCAGTGCAATTGATTAAGCTTCCTATCCTAAAAAATCCACAAAACCACCTAAATACAAGAGCCCCCCCCCATTTCCAACCTTTGAAATTGCGCTTTGTGGCCGATGAGGTGGTTGAATCCGCAATGAGAAATCTTCAGCATCGTTTCCTATTTTTCTCCAGGTTGGCTTCTCCTCCATTGGTTTATGTGGCTTTAATTTTGACGGTGCAGTCATCGGTCTATTAAGGTGTTCTGTCTTGTTTAGACCTCCGTATTCTCTTTCATAATTTTCCCGAGCAAATATCAAGTCTTCTTGATAGTTGGTCTGTAAATTACAGTTTCAAAGTTGAGAAATGTAAATATAGATTAGGATAATTCTATACAAACTTAAAACTATAAAAAATTAATATATTAATGGTATAAAGAAGGTACATTGGTTGAGCACATTTTAAATCGCACACATATAATTGCTGTTGTTATCTAGTAAGTCTAACAAGCACACAGTAACCAAAATTTACTACAGGGATGTCTCGTCATATATCAATATGAAACAACAACAACAACTGCAAATGCTTCGGCAATGCAACTGGGGGTGCTTAGTATTTTAATGAACCGATAATCCACCAATCTATTTTAATTTGTTTTATTTTTTTGCTCGCACTGAAAAAAGCAAAATTTGTGAAATATAGTTGGTGGTCTTATACCTGATCTCTTAGTGTCAAAGTGTCTACACTCGTTAGGTCCTGTGTTGGGCTGGGCGCAAACATGGAGTTTGTGGTCCCACTTTGGTAAGACTTGCTTCGTTCATTTCTTTGCAGTTCACGCACTGTGGTTAAATGCGCTTCCAGAGGCTTTGAAAATATAAACCGTAAATATTCTGTGCAAAATCTGTATATGTGACTTCTTATTACCATCCACAAATTGCAATCTTCGTAAATAATTACAAAAAAAAATTAAAAATGTGATTTGGTCCCATAGGTTTTCCGGAAATGTAAGGAAATAATAACTGAAAAAAACAAGTTTTTCTAATTTTTCAATTTAATACTGAAAAATCTACCATGAGAATTAATAGAAAATTCAACTCTTAAAACCTTACCAGTATACTTATGATAACAGAAAAGAATAAAATATAAAAAGACACACATAATTTGATAGAAAATGTGGTGTAGCTGTAAATGCATCACAAATTGTGATTTTACACTTTCCAGCACTATTAATAACCAGCTTCAATCATGTGTTGCTATACAGATTTCTTATGTATATGAAACAACAATATATTGTGCTAAAATCCACCTAAATTTTCTAGTAATAATAATATATTACCTTGAGAACAGGAGTTGAAGTGATTTGCCTTTTTGATCGAATTGGCTTTGAAATTTTCCGCTGTGAGGAAGATTTTAGTTTGTTTTTCTTGGAGTAAATATCTTCTGTGATCTTCCGTGCAGAAGGAAAGTACTTTGAGGGAATATTTGGTTGGAAGTTATAAAACAAAACCATGTTAATACTTTTCAATAGACATAAAGACCTATACTGAAAGGAGGTTAGACCATTTCAGTACCAATATAAACATTGGAGCACTGAAACTAGTAAGTATTTGAATACCAGAACCAGGTTATACACTCAAGTACCGGTACCTATAAATACATTCATATGCCTTGATTGACTAAATTAAAATGGATTATTAAAAACAGAAGATTTGTCAAATACATAATTAGCTGTGGCAACTCAACTGTGGGTATAATATAATTTGGATTTATTGGTGTTATGATACCTAACGTGATGGTCCTATAGAGTAGCATTATCTAGTTAGGAAAAAGAATTCCAATATGAATCCAACGATTGCTCATATATTACTAACATATGTTCTTTACCCATCTTAGGAATAAAATGGGAATATAGTCCACATGGCTCCATTACACAGACTATAACTACCCCATGTTCCGGCCAGTTAGTCTGGCGGTTAAGTGCGTCGCCTTTCAATCGAAAGGTTACAGGTGCAAAACTGGTCGCTAGCTAGTGGGTTGTGTTATTGGGCAAGGCACTTTATGGACATTGCCTGGATCCAGCGGATTAATGGGTTCTACCAAATTGAAGGAACTTGTCTGTCATATACAACACACTGCAATAGCTCCAGTAACTCGACGGTGGGCGCAAGGTGGTCTGACGATTGCATGTGTGTTAACCACCTTGGTTTACCCATTCACGGGGATAAACATGAATATCCTGTCTTCTTACCCCATCAGTTTTATCCAGGACATGCTTGTTACAGTGGAACCAATGGTGAACTTTCCTCAAAGCCAACAGCTGTTGCTCAGCGTGGTGGAAATGATTTCCAGGCCCCTGGTTGCCAGCTGCCACTTCTAACAACATTTTCTCAAGTACCGAGTAAAAAATGCTGTCCTGAGTTTTCTGGTTCCGAATATTTTTCTTGCCTGTGAAAAAGAGAAAAAGTTTGTTATTTTTATTTTTTTTTTACACATATTTATATATGATAGGATGGGATATTCATGTTTATGAATGGGAAAACCAAGGGGGTTAACACACCAGCAATTGTCATATCACCTTGCGGCCCCTGTCGGTTACAGGAGATATTCCAGTGTGTCGTATAGGATTTAGTTTAGCTTTGCCGGTAGAACATTAAACAATAAGCCATTAAATTACTTTTGTTGGAAAATTAATTAATCGCATCTTCAGTTAACTCACAACTTCTCTAAAAATGACTGTTAGATGTGCGAACAAATATGTTTATACAAAGCATCCACAAAGATGCATGCATACAGGTTTGACATAAGTTTATTAGCATAACATTACCTGTTAGTGAACGGACTGCTAGGTCGTTTTTAAACCTCTGCAGAGAGCTAACCATCTTTTGATATTCAATCACTTGCATCAGGTTGCTTTGAGACAATATCTTTAACTCCTTGTCCGGCCCGATCATTTTGTCCGACTTACAACCAGTCTAGAGCATACCCAGTAGATTCAGTAGAGTATATGTTAGTCTTAAGCAATTAAAGGGAAAACGTTTTAATATACAGACTAATAATTTTTTTTCATTAATTCTAGAAATGTATAAAAGAAATTAAGAATGACGTTGCCCAAATAACACCTCAACTTGTGCATATAAATCAGCGAAAATATGAGGCAGTTTAACAAATACCCCTTTTTAATACTATCTTTTGCGACTCCGGAGTGAAAACTATGTATTTCCTTTCCGTGCTCAAATAGCGTTCGTAGCAACACATATGCCTAATGCATTATGCTCTCTGTCGCTTATGGTGTCAAGTTTTTAAAAACATTTGTCTAAAATTTAAAAGAATAGGTATCTGGCAAATATGTCAGATTGTTTACTTGCCAATAAAGTGTATACAAATTTTAGAAATAAAAATATCATATTTGATTAAAGTTGGCAAAAATAAATCGGTTTCGAAACAGGGAAATTCCCATTGTAACATTCCGCGGTAGTTTTGACATTTTAATGATGGAGTTGTAATATTTGTTTCTCCCATGAAATTAAATATTAACAATTGGGGTAAACTCAAAGTACTGTTGCTCAATTTTTATATAATTACTTTCTTGTTAGCGACGAACATTTGTTTGTAAAAAGCGACAACATGGATGATGATACACATATCAATGACATTGTTTATTCTCAACCATTTGGTTGTCTAAGGGGCAAGATACTTAGCGTCCATTGTGTGTACCCAGTAGATTATTAGCTTATACTGAAGAAACGTCTAAATAATACACAACACACTATAATAGTTTCGGTAACCCAAATGTGTGCACGATCTGACGTTGTCTGTGTAAAAACTCTCCCTTGCACCGTATTCTAAACTTTGGATATATGTAATACCGCCACTTCCGTTTTATCATTCACCGGGATTAGGATAGGACACACGCGAATGTTGCTTAAATATGGTAGTGCAATGGGTTGTACATAGATTATGGAAAGCTCTTTCATGAGCTTGACTAGGCAAAAGGCAATGGTCAGATTTAAGGCATCCTTTGTAATACAGTTTGTATGTCGTTTTGCGGTATTTTTACTGATTCCGATTGTTTATAAACTTGTGCAATAAACCTCAATTAGACAATTCAAACCACTTCGATATCCCAGTATTAAGAGTGTGGACCTCACAATGCTAATTCAATAACAACAAAGTTACTCCAAGTGCAATGCAAATGTATTTCAATAAACTTCACGGTTACAAGATGTATTAATCCAGATTGGTGTGATTCTGAGAGATGACATTTAATTTAGAAACATTTATCAAAGAACCTTTTTAAAATTATTAAATTGTCATTTCAAGAATTTTTTGTACTGTGATTTGATTAGTCGAATGAATCCAGCCAATGTTAAAAGGCAGACAAGCAATGCTGGATTCGATAAAAATACAATACTATTGTTTAGAAACGTTTACAAATATATAATGAGCAGAGGTATATATAAGTAAACAGAAATACATTAACAAAACCAAACCAATTTTAGTGACAACTGATAACTGAACCACAATCAAAATATATTCAGATTTTTGTGCAGAAATTTTCTATTTATACAAAATGAAGCAAATTGGGCAGAATAAAAATCGATTAAAATGTTCTACAATTTCTAGTCTTTGAAAGAACAAACAGATACTAGTAACTATGAATCTAACATAGAAATCTGTTTTCCATTGAAACCAAAATATAGAAACACACCAAAAATCAAATGTAAATTCAAATTTAAAAGCAACCATCTGGTTAGTGACAAAGCCTTACTTTCTATATAGAAATGTACTATTTATTTAAATATAGAGTATGTTAAATTGCAAAACTTACGATCTTAAGGCCATTATATATAGAAAGGAACTCGGTAGATTCATTTTTTGATAAAAAATGAGAAAATTTATACGACTGACAACTACGCGACTAGGCAAGTTGAAGTATTTAGAACAAACATTAGAATTCTAAAGGAAAAATAAGTTGGAAGAATAAGAATGCAAATTGGTCAAATACATTCTGATTCCGGTATACTAAGTCGTGGGTGTAGTTTTTGCTTTACCCGCCGCTTGTATAATTTGCATTATACATTTTCCAAACTCTTCTAAAACCATCATTTCTGTGACGTTGGTTGATCTGTTTGTCTTTTCTGCCTCTTCAGCTTGGGCTAGTAGGCAGGTACATGTAGCTTCTATCACTTCTTGTGTGAAAAATGTGTAAGGCAGTCTTTCCCCGCTTGTGCTGTGGTAGTTTAAAGGGCGCTGACTAGTTGGTCGAATTTCCCCAATGTGCGTACTTATTCTGGATTTCGCTGCAGCTTGTTGCTGGCAGCGTACAGCGGCCGCGTCGGCCAAGTTCATCAACGGGTGTTGTTCGTTTTGTGTTATGCTTTCCTCGTCCAGATTTTTACAACCAATGCACTTGCACTTTGAGGTGCAGGGAATCCGGGCTTCGTAACACTCGCAGTAGTTCTTAAGGCAACCCGAACGTTTGCAGTTACAACCTTTTTGATGAGATCTATTCGCATCTCTACCGCGGCCGATTTTCGGCCGGAATGCTAGGGGGTTTCTTTCAAGGCAGGATTTAATGGCCTTAGAACGGTCACCGTCGAATTCAAGGTTATTATGACAGTTTATGCAATTGCAAGAATCGCAAAAATGTCCATTAGCAAAACACTCACAGTATAACTTTAAACAAAGAGACTTCGTACAGTTACAAGGCTTACGAAGTTTACCATTCAAAACAACTTTTTGTGAAATCTTTTGTTGCATGTTCGGGTGCAACTCCATGCTACCAGTAGCTGCTGATTCAGAGCTGTACACATTAGGTCCACTGTTGATCTGCTTTTTAAACTGCTCAACATATTTTGCAGGTATCATAGCATAGCCAATGTTACCAGTCTGTAGTATGGTTCCAGAGGCCAGGTTTGAGACTGCTTGGTTTGATGTTAAAGAGGTAGTAGCAGGCATTATAAGCCTTTGATGAGGTTTGCTCTGCTGCTGCTGTACAGTCCTCTGGTAGGGTTGTATATTAACAAATGGTTGCTGCTGAACTATAGTCGTCCCAGGAAGTACGTCATTTGAAGTGGCTGCGACGTAGTTAGTGATGCCGCCTGGATTTTGACCATTCGGCGCAGGGATAAGTCTCACACAAGGCATTTTGACGCCAGGAATCTGTAACCTTTGTGGCATCGGTACTATTTGCGGTTGAGAAGGTTGGATAGTTGATACGTTTATTCTGTTACCAGTTGGGGCAGAAGATACAAAAGCTTGGAACTGAAATTTGGATTGTGAAGCTTGAGAGTTGGATATTTGATTTGAGGTGTTTATACTAACTGAATTTCGCTGGACAGTTGGCTGTATCATTGATACCTTCAATGATGTTTTCATTGGGGATATAGGAATTTTAAAGCCACCTTTCACTGGGGAAAGAGTAATATTCGATCCTTTTACAGTCACAGTTGGTGCAGATGGCAGTCGTTGTTGGTTTGTTGAGATTACCCCACTGGCAGGACGCTTTAATACATATTTTGTGATTACAGGGTTTCCAACTTTTTGCTGAGTAAAAACTTGAAGAGGCTGAGTGGTTAATGGGCTTTGTAATCCACTTGGAACATTTACGAATGTTGGAGCTATAGTTTGGGTGATTTCAGGTTTACTTGGAGTTTGGTCGTCTACTTCCATAAGCATAGTTTCAATGGCATCATCTGTTATATCAGAGGAGCTTGTTTCAAATTTGACACCACTATCCGGTATGTTGTTCAGCATTTCATCCAGATCTGGTTCAAAAGACTCCATTTTGGAGATTTATTGTAGAAATTTACACCTAAAATTTAAACCAACATTCTGAAACGTAAAATTATTAAGTTCATTAAGGTTATGGGTACTTGACAAAAAAAATGGTATAAATGTTTTTTAGGAGGTTGACTGAGTGGTTACATATCAAACAATCATATGAAACAAATTGCTATTAAAACCAGTGACTGGTCAATATTAAAGGGAACGAAAGAAGGGAAATTGCTCACTAAAAGTTTAGAAACTAATTCTAACCTCAACCACCTCAACCCCAACACTATCTCCATTTTAGTGTGCAGTTGTTCTGCTTCTTTACTTTTACTTTGAATCCCCAGTGACTGGCTTATCAACTATCATGGAAGCGCCTGCCACAATAAAAACAATTTCATGCATCTGTAACGTCTTATTTTTTATATACCAGACAGTCGATACTGGTATTTTATTAATTTTATAAGGTTTGGTATGCATTTTTGTTATTTTGTGAGTGCATATTTCATGCAAGCTAAACTGGCTAATCTAGTGAATGGACATTTTGCACAATATAGGAATTGTGTCTTAGGATAGGATAGGATATTCATGTTTATCCCCGTGGATGGGAAAACCAAGGGGGTTAACACACGGGCAATCGTCAGATCACCTCGCGCCCACCGTCGGGTTACCGGAGCTATTGCAGTGTGTTGTATATGATAGACACGTTCCTTCAATTTGGTAGAACCCATTAATCCGCTGGGTTCAGGCAATGTCCGTAAAGTGCCTTGCCCAAGGACACAACCGACTAGCTAGCGATCAGTTTCGCACCTTGCAAACCTTTCGACTGAAAAGGCGACGCACTTTTAACCGTTAGACCAACGGGCCGTCTTCAAACTGTAATGAAGGTGAATCAGTTATTGAAGTCACTTTTAAATTTTATTATTTCTTGCTCTTCATGTTCTTGTTTAAGTAGTGTTTAAAAGTTTTAGCACCAAGTATTGTTGTGTGTTAAACAATTTAAATACCAAAAATACATGCAAACATAAAATTTATGCATAATTTTCTTCTTATTTTCTTGGTGAATTATAAAAATGTCTGATTGCATATCTGTGAATTTTAAAAACAGAACATAGTTTCCAGTCTGGCATTTAATGGTTACATGTAGTACTCAAAACGTTTTAAATTATGATTTGGTGGCTATAGACCAGTCTGAAAACATTGCAATTTTCCATAAATCTTAAGAACAAAAACTAATAATCCAGAAAAGTGAATCTGATAACCAAGTAGCAGTGTAGGAAGTTCAGTACATTTCACTCGTATTTAAACTTCCAAAAAATATAGCTACTAAACCAATTCTGTATTTCAACCGATCGGTATAGGCCAAGTAAACATTAAAAATCTAAATAATCCTGCGAATTTATACGCCGTACCACGGGCGTTGCCACCGAATATCTGTATTTATGGCTATAAAAACATAAATTTATAGTAGGAATGTGCTGTATTTTTCCTAAATCTTTAATTCTCTTTTTAATACTTAATTTAAGTCTTCCCGCCCTTGGTATTTCCCTGATTCCACTTGAAAACAAAAATCCATTTTGTTCAATTTTCCTACTTCGTTTCTGAAAGTGCAAAGGTAGACGCTACAGCGATTTCGCCATAGACACCCGTGTTACTAACAACGAGATGTCTGAAGCCTCAATACAGTACGGTCATTTGCAGGAATGGTTAATACAACCGATAAATATCTATACACTATATACATAGTCTGTAAAAATGGCCTTGGTGACAAGCCCATCATGTATTCCAAGAAAACTCAATACATCAACAGTTAAACCGTCGTGTAGCCGCACGTCCTGTCGGTTAGTCTGGCGGTTAAGTGCGTCGCCTTTCAATCGATAGGTGGTAGGTGCGAAACTGGTCGCTAGCTAGTCGGTTGTTTCCTTGGGCAAGGCACTTTGCGGACATTGACTGAACCCAGCGGATTAATGGGTTCTTCCCAATTTAAAGGGACGTGTCTATCATATACAACACACTGCAATAACTCTGGTAACCCGACGGTGAGCGCGACGTGATCTGAAGATTGCCCGTTTGTTAACCCCCTTGGTTTTCCCATTCACGGGGATAAACAAGAATATCCTATCCTATCTTGTTATATCGCCCTCTTGCGCATTCTGATAATTTGACGAATGCACATGTGAAAACTTCCCACATTTCACCATTCACGGGGATGTACTACGAATTGAGTAAATATATATATGGGGCCTTTTACACACTACAATATCTGCGGTAACCGACGATTGACGGAAGGTTATCTGACTACCACCTGTGGGATAAAACTCTTTCCTTTTTCCATTACGAATATCCTATCATCGCACAAACGCTAGTATCGCATTCAATCAGCTGGTTTAGAACTTATTCGTTGCCAGTTTAGAGCGAGAGCTATTTTCATACTCCTTTTTATAAATATATTTAATATTTTACCACCGTTTGCCTGCTGTGCCTTGGCCTACTATTGTTCATAAAATAAACTCAACCAAATTTGATATATTTATTTCACAAAATCAAAGGTCACATCTACGAGATACATTTTCTACAACAACTTACCTATGAAGCGCAGCAGGTATATATAGGGGAGGCAGCACATAATACTATATGAACTATATTTCGAAAACATACACAAATTATGATACAAAATTGATAGGAAATTCGACACAGTGTTATCCCATGCATTTTAGACTTTGCCACAGTAACTATGTAAAAAGTTTATTATCCTAGAAAGTTCATATATTACATCAGATAAATATGTAAATTGCAACTATGACAAGCATCAGCCTATTGGAATAAGTCAAAAAATATTTTCGCTTCCAATAAAATAATCCAAAAGCCTTTTGGCACAGTATCACTTGAACTAACGTTGTTGCAACAGCAGTGCAGCCCCACTTTGTATCCATGTCTTTGCTTGCCCTCCACACGGTACATCAAGACATGTCACTATGCTTTCTCTATTCGGACTCGTGTATATTGGGAGAGAGATGGTTTCATTTGTACTGTATGGTCCTGGTGTGTCCTGAAAGAGTGGTTTGTTAGTGGAGCTGAGAGTCAACGAAGATTAACATTGTAGAACTTGTGTGGGGATAATAGGACTTCAACAATGCAAATATAAAAAGATGGTTTAATGTCTCAATTTAGTGTTCTCTGTGGTATAACTTCATCTGGTAGATTTCTATAATGACTACCACAATAATTGTATGTTTTACAAAATTGTCCAACAATCACAAATAGGGAATACTAAATGAAGATTTGAGTAATATTAAGTCCGTTCTATCTATCGATGATCTAGTGAATAATTCATATTTGGTGTCAGAATATTATGCGTCCACAGTCATGTTGCTGGAGCAGTTTCACTGGGTTTGGTATAATACAGCTGGGGTACCACATATATTGTGATGTGTTTAATACTTTGGGAGACATTGCTATAGTTTTTGCTTAACACATTATTCCACTTGAATCAAGCAACGTCCAATAACACATCAAGTGCTGTAAAGACACAACTAGATATCGTTTGGTAAGGCCCCTCTTTCCTGCCAAAATCTTTTGGCATTCGGTCTGACATAAACTAATGAAAACAAAACAACACTTAAGATACCTTTGGAACCCATGCCGCATGTAACGTGGGCACGGCAGACACAGTTGGTGAATCGCGTTGGTTCTCAGAGAGTCGTAATCCATCAAACGAGCATCCTTCAAGCTGGAGCCCACCAATCTGTCGATCAAGTTTGGACAATAATTATTCACATTCAACAATAGTCCCTAACATTAGCAGAATTCACAAGCTCTGCTGTAAACTACCAGGAGGATGGTTGCATGTTCAATACTGTGTGGCATTGACATTTCATGGAATAGCAACCCAGAGAAATAAAATAGATTAAAATAATCAAAAGGGATCTCTATTGCTCGAAACCATCTGTGGTAGCTCCGGAAACTCAATTGTCGGCAGAAACTTTCTTAATAATTACCATAAATAAATGCTTTTAACTGGAAACTCATTATCCAGATACAATGGGGAGCATTGTGAGAATGAGCTTGATTGTAAGAATTCTTATTGACTATGTAACAGATGATGTAATGATAAAACAGATCTTTTATAAATGCATGAGCTTAACATTGAAGAAATAGCGCAAGCTTTTCTGCAACTACTTTCTGGATTTACTGTTTCAGTAAATTTATTTTTTTAGAATTGGTTGAAATATACAGTTGAGAAACATAAACAAAGTTACCTTAACATTAGTCTTTGCTCCTGAAATAGTTCCTTTCCATGAGCATGCAAATTTAAGTTCGTCCATTGAAACACGGGTCTCTCGAGCAGTCTGCTGCCTAACTGCGTTTAGGAAAGTATTTGGATGGAACAGATCAGCCAAGTTGAGCTCATTTGAGCCCAAAAGACTTCCCTTCTCAGCCTTTTCTGCCCAGCCCTGAAAAATAGTAAGATGATTGTAAAAGTGCAAAAAAGATAGTTGCTTACAAAAACTATTAAAAGAGTTTAAACTGAAGTATTTAAGAGCTAATTTAACTCTTTCACTCCCGGCCAAATGCATTAATTTAAACATGCTGTCCCGCAGTGTTTTTTACAATTTTTGGTCATTTTCAAATTAGCACAGTTTTTCTCAAATTTATGCTATGATTTAATATTTAGTATGGTTGGAAAGATAATTTATCCCTCTTTTAAACAAACCGCACACCTAGAATATACCTCCAATAAAGAATATATTATGTAAACTTTAGTGAACACCACTTTTTATGTAAAGAAAATTCTGCTCGACTTTGAAAATTTTGAGGTGCACTGACAAACGAAATACTCACTAATTATTGGTATGCCCAAATGATATGAAAATTGGAATGTAGATTGTCTAATAGTTTTTGTACTCAGGAAAATTTGAACTGTATTTGTATCTTCAGTAGTTTTTTTACTATTCCTAATTGAAATTTTCCTTTATTCTAACTATATTATGAAAAATTGAACCAAAACGCATTGAAGTTTTTAGTTTTGTAGAACTAAAATAGTAAAAAGTATAAATAAGAACAGTGAAGGAAGTGTAACAAGGGCATACAAAAGCAAACAAACACAAATACTATATCCAATATTCTTCAAAGCAGGGCACACCGAACTAGCTAGTCTCGCCGCCCTTTTCTTTATCGTGCGCTTAGCAGGCCCAGCTGGATTCATGCTTTGGTGAACACGAAGCATAAACGCCTGCTGCGAAAACGTCACCAACGCTCTCCCTCTTATCTCAACGGGACGAAATTCACAGAGAATGTAAAGAAAGACTTGCTTGACAAAAAGAGCTTCTCCGCAAGTTAACGCGACTCCTATTGGCTGAATTAGTCACTTGTAAATTCGTGTAAAATCGATAGAAATAAGAGGCGAAGCCTTGATAAAGAAAGGCTATCACTCCTCGCATTTTTAATATTTCTCCACGAAAATTACAGAGAATAAAATATAGGGTTTCCTTGATCGAATGAGCCATAGCTGAGGTCTCTACCATTACGCATTGCGGAGAAATCGTTTTTTAGATTTGCACCCATTTATGTACAGGCAGGATACCATGTTTTCCCACCAACTCGCGATATATGGCGAGTTGGGACGGAAAGAGTTAAGATTAAAAAAATATTTCCAGTTCACCCAAATTGAAATTAGAATTAATAGAAGCAATCTACGATAGTAAGGGTGGGCCCATTTTAGTGCGGGCAACAGAACTGTAGGCTTTAATAGGCATGTTACTCCAGCGCTCCAGGAAGTTATCATGCATCCAAGTAATAGCAGTCAAGTCTATCATTATCCAGAAGAAAGCTAACTTAATGCCCCACCAGGATAGATGAGACATCAAAGTTATAATCTCCATAGTTCTCTAGGCAGAGTAAATGCAGGGTGGTGTTAATTTATGAAGGGTACTAGAAAGTTCAACATATTATACTTTCAGTCTTAACATTAAATTCCAATTACTTGTAAAGCCATGGTTTTGGCAACCAGGGAGTGAAGATAATTCATTGGATCCTCGGGGCCTTCCCACATACTGTGCCACTGTACGGGAGTCTCTTGCTGTAAGATAGAGTTGGCCAGCTTGTGCACATCAGTGGTCAGAAGTTGACTACCTATGAGGCGGAGAGGGGTTATAATGCTAAATAGGCCTAATTGAGTGCTAAATTAGTTAGAATATTAACTACTTGATACATACTGCAAAGTAAAAGAGACTTCCAGATATAAAATTATAAAATTGATAAAGGAATTAGGCCACATCCAAATATAAGAATAGTTGTATTAAGGCAATTTCATCTCACCTCTCATTACTTTACTCAATGAAGAGAGAGTCTGATGCACCTTCTGCACCACTTTTATCGCGTTGTACCTCTCCAGCATAACAAACTGAAGAACCGGGGAGGCATCGGAAACAGCAGGAACTTCCACTTTGGCGTGGATCACGCTGGTGCTGCCCTGGTTTAACTTCTTCCACAACTGGAGGATCGGTCCAAGTTCTGACTGCCACGCTTCCCTGTGAATTCAAATCAAATCAGATTGAAAGTAAATGACACCAGTGCATTGTTATAAATGAATCACATAACACCACAGATGACTTTAAATCATTGTCCGAACGAATGATGTAGGAAAAATAAATGGTTTTCATGACCCTTTTTCATGTTCACTGCAACATGGAACATCACAAAGACATTGGTGTCACCCAAACCATTTCTTTTTCTTACGTCATTCGGACAATGGTGCAAAGTAGACTGTAGTATTTATTCATAGTTAACTGCAACATGGTAAACATGGTAAGACAGAAATCCACCACGCACCTGTCGAACTTGGCACCAGCTTCCACACTTCGCATCAAAGTCTTCAGTTGCGAGATGACCCTCTGCGAGTTGACGCGCTGCGCTGATCGCTCAATATTGGCAGGAAGCCCGAAGTAAGATGGAAGGTCGTCTTCTGGAAGCTTCTCTATCACATCTATGTAGTCCTGGTGGGAAATATTGATTTGCCATGTAAATTGTATTCAACAGAAGACTTTAATTTTAAAGGGCATTGTAATGATCACCGGCGGTTTTGCTGAAAATAAGATGGATCCGGAAACTAACAGAAATTTATCAACACTGATAAACCTGAAAATATGCATTTTTGTGTTCAGTGTAAATCTGATGTTTACCCACTGTGGTGGAGTGACACTTGTTACATGGGTCACCGTGGTGGATACCATATGCAAACAACATAGCTGAGAGAATATTCCACCACAGCCACATTGGTAGCAATCAACTTTTAGCGATGTATGTGTATCTCATACACAAGAGTTCTATATCATTTACAAAAACAACAAGAGCAAAATAAACTGTAAAAATATCACAAATAATAAAAATTACATGACAGTCTTTTTAACTTGGAAATTTATTATCACAGGTTAACATTACAAAATACTTAACAACAAAAGGTTCAGCAACCCAATTGTGAGCATGCAGTATTCTGATATTAAATCTTTTTCCAGCCATGATTACCCACCATAGTGGATAACTTAACCCACCTTTATATTAGTGGATTGTGGCAGCGTGACGTTGGCCACCAATCTCTTTCCCCTGGATCTTGATGAAGCAGAGAGCAGATCGGAGTCAAAGTATTGGGTGAGATACGATGTCAGAACCCTCATATCAAATATGTTGTCCACACGACCACCGTAGATGGCGTTCTCCATCAGTCCATGCATCGGTTGCCATTGGACCTCACTTGAGCCTGAGAATTTGTTAAAGGTTTAATCACTGAATACCATGGCTGGGAAACAGGGTTAATCAGGTTTTTTATAACAAATATCTCAAAAAAAAACTTGAGTGACTTGGTTTGTTGTTCTGCTTGTTATAATCTATTTACAACGTATTTTGATGTTTGAAATAAAGATCTCTCCAACTCACTGAAATGGAGCATTTCTATATTGCTATGTATATTAGTCCGAAAGATTAATCTGGCGGTTAAGTGCTTCGCCTTTTAGCTAAAGGGTTGTAGGTTCGAACTGATCGCTAGCTAGTCGGTTGTGTTCTTGGGCAAGGCACTTAAAACATTGCCGGAACCCAGCGAACATTGCCGGAACCCAGCGGATTAATGGGTTCTACCAAATTGAAAGAACATGTGAATCATAACAACACACTGCAATATCTCTGGTAACCCGATGGTAGACAATGCACAAAGTTATGAACCAACAGAGCAACCGACCCCACTCACCTGCGAACAAGTGGTCGATGATAGTTGCCGCAGCTCTCAGGTCTCCGAGGGAGAATTCATAGAACTTGGTCCAACCTTGTGGGATGAAGTTACGACGTTCCTGGGTCACCGCGTGGAACCACGCCAGTGCGAACAAAGCCTTGTGGGGGAGGGGAAATTAAGTTGAAGTTATTTTAATCAAAGATTGTAATAAAAAGATATTTTAATCAAAAAGATGGGTGAAATGGAGCAAAACAGGATAAATTTACTGTTTTTTTCCGAGTTACTCTTTTTTTCAGCAATTTAAGTGTTACATAATCCTCCTTAGGGGTATTGAGTTATCAGGTTATTTTTATATGTCGCTTAGCGACAGCATTATACATTAATGTTTGACTCAAATTCTTAAAACCGGCCAATCACCAATTCGCCATACCAAACACAATGTGAAATCCAGCAACAAGTACTCTAAATATAAATGACTGGACCGGGCAAGTCCTTTTCTCCATGGTCCATACTTTATATATATAAATTTACCACTGTACCCATATTGTGGCTGGTCATACTTCTCCTCTGATAACAAACTATGCAATAACACCATCAACCCGATTAAAGGCATGTGGTGTCTAATTTTACTGCAGGATACACACAAGCATCCTACATATGTTTGGCACCTGTGATCGTGTGACGGAAGGTTTCGAATGTTTCGTTCCACTTGCCACAAACTCCGGGGACCAGTTGTCGTACGTTCGGAACAAATTCTTTTTAATCCCTGGAGGTGCCTGGGTGGAATATATACATCGATGATGGAACAACTAGGTCTGGGTAGTTAAAGATCATCTCTTATACAGCATTCTCCCATAGCCGCGGTAGCTCAGTGGTTAGAGCGTGGGGTCGTTAACCTTGAGTTCTGAGTTCGATTCTCACACGAAGACAGAGTTTTTTGGCCTTCATTTTAGTACTTAACACAATATCATATAATCCCGATGACAGTTAAAGTATTTGATCGAAATATTTCTTTATGAACCGAAACTACTTGTTGAATTTGTTCATAGACTGTAAATGCATTTAAACAAGCTGTTTTTGTTCCTGCAGTTTTTGTGGCTACATAGGGTATTGAAACCAAAACCTTCAACTTTATGGCCCCTGTACTAATTCGCTATACTAACTATAGCAGTTAACTCAAAAGACAGAAGACCCCATATGTTGTTAGAAATACAAGCTCTCACCTCGTAGGTTATTTTGAGGCTGGATTGCAGCAACACAGGGGGGAATTTGGGGTGAACTTCCGACGTCAACCATAGTCGGAATTTGCTGTCAGGAACCAATCCATTCAACTCCTGGAAATAAAAGTTTCATGAAATTCTGTCACTTAGTTTTAGTTCAGTTCAGTTTTTTCTCTTCATACAGAATAAAAAATTAAAAAATTATTATTATTATGATAGAAGAAACAGAAAAATATTTAAATTAATCAACATTAATTTCGTACACAAGTGAAAAATTATAGACATCTAAAAAAATCAAATATTTAACTGGTAATTAACCGTACACTGAATATAGAATGTGCAAACCTTTTCCAAGATAGGAAGCCATGATGTGACCAAATGCAAGTTCTTCAGGAACAACCATTGTCCATTCCGTGCACATTCCCTCACTAGTTGCATAGCTACATCCGACTGCCCCTGGCCCATAGCGACCTGAAGTCAATATGATATAAGCATATGATACTCCTGTGAACACGACAATTGTTTTTTCACCACAAAAAGCATAAACAGACGTATTTACCTACATCGGTAAAAAAAGAAAGACATTTTTGTTTGCCAGCATTTCGTTAGCCTTTATATGTGACTGTTAATTATATATTCCCTAAAGATGTTAGACCTGAATAGGCTAACAAAACACAGATAAATTACTGTTTTTGATTTCATAGAAATAACCATCTGTATCTGTTTAATCTTGTTAAATGTCAAAATTTAAAAACTGATGTTAAGCATCCAAGCAAAGTTAAAAGACGAAGTGGTAGGTTTTGATCCCACCACCTTCCTTCATCTTATAACGATGTTACCTGGAAGTAATTCTCCTCCCCCACCACACTGGATGCCAACTCCTGCAGCTCTTCTGAAGGGTCGGCTCCTGTGTGGAAGAATTCGTCATCAATTGTGATACAACAGAGTGTAATACGGGGGGTTGTGGGCAAAAAATCGTGGTTTATGTTTTAAAATCTGTAAAATAATTCTGCGCAGTGATCGATCACATTTATTCATTGTATCAGTACTGTGTATACAGTCTTATCAGTTTATACGGGTGACATTCTAAAATTAAAACCACAATTTTGAATTATTTTTTATTAAACTATTGTTTTTTTATCTCTTGTATTACCAATTTGCAACAAACACCAAAACTCATGAATTCAACACCTGATTAAGCTTTTCGCCATTGACCCAATTTGGCATTTCAAGTAATCTATTCAATTTTGCCTGAAATTGATATAATTACCTGACTATTTCTTATGTAATTGTGACAATCTGGTGAGTTAGTTTACTGACATTCTCCAAGCCTAACAGCTTACTTTAACAAAAAAACAAAAAAACTATATATATCAGCTAAGATACAAACCCATCCAAACTTATCATCGTAATTGATACAAACCCATCCACACTTATCATCGTATCTCATTTCCAAACCGATATACAAAACACAGAAGAGTAAGTGAGCGAGCCCACCAACAAACCTGGAGAGAGAACAATGAGAACAGGTTCAGCTGCGTGGGTGGTTCCTGATTCATGCAACCTCCGGAGACTAGTAGCAGGAGGAGATATCTCCCGGATCCCTAGCATCCGGGAGGCAAGCAGGGACATCGCACTTTGGAGTCGATCCGGACGAAGAGTCTGGACAACCAGGATCTGCAGGGAAAGATGGTCGGATCAAATAAGATCAAAATACCATACCAAGTAAGTAAGAGATACTATAGGAATATTGTTATAGAATAATATTGGACTTTATCACATTGACCATTTATAGGTTTAATACCCCATCCAACTATCTTTATGTACTATTTAGTTTTAAATATTTACATCAGTTTTTATATTGACTTTTTGTAACGATGGTTTGTTTTGCCATATTTTCTGAACTGTTTTATTTTGTGTTTCAATTATCACGAATTTGTAAAGGACAAAATAAACTTAACTACATTTATAACAAACATTTATAATTTATAATAACATGAATGACGAACCTGTTGAAAGTGCGACAACTTTGCAGCCACAGCTTGTGGGATATCATGCTCGCACTGGGAACTCCGTGCAAATGTCATCCAAGCCCCGCTGTCATCCAGTTTAAGGGAGGAGTATAATGAGGGGAAGGAGGAGCGAAGCATGGATACCGCTCTGTGTCTGCGGGTGGGATGATTGGAGTCACGTGGGATCAATGTTTGAATGAGTGATCAATAAAAGCGAATGCAGCAGCCGAAAGGTTGTGGGGTCAAAATCAACTGCTTGCTAGACTGCTTTTGCTTGGTAAAGGCACTTAGTGGACATCACCTAAACCTAGTGAAGTATTGGGTTCTACTAAAACTGAAGAAACTTCTCAATTATATAAATATACTGCAATATATTTATTTTAACTGACGGTGTGACCGAGGCAAATAACTGTGTGATGACACTCTTGCATTTTTTTAATTGTGGGGATAAAACAGGACTATTATCATATCCAGTCATTTATATATGGCTTATGCTGTGCAACATGGTGAATTGGTGGATTTGGTGTATGTGAATCATGTAAAAATCACGTGTCCACTGTCGGGTAGAAAAAATTGCTGGGTTATTCTGTTTAAAAATTGGCCACTTTACCTCAGAACAAACTTAAATGCAAAAAAATGTTTTCAATGTATAAATGTGCTTTATAGCATGTTGGTTTGTGATTCCAGATTGTCTTAAAACATGGCCAGTCAAAACTTAGAAAATTTCCATTTCTTATTTACCTTTCAGTTTCAATCCAAACTGGGATATTTTCCCTTTTCCTTCCCTCCTTGTCCACACAGATATTTTCCCTTTTCCTTTCCCTCCTTGTCCTACAGCTGCATCGACCATTATTAGACCCAGGAAGTATTCCCATTCCTGGGGACAGGGTGTTATTTCAGACACTTCTGTTCTCTTTATTTCTCATATTATCAAAGATTTTTACAACCAACCACCTAAATTTTACTGGTAGGGAAAAAAGTTATTTATAACAATTGCCTCTTTAAATCCACTTGATCAGTTAGTTATATTGTGTGAAGTGTATGGCACAAGGATAGTTATAAGCTGCGGTGAAAAGTAAACTTGTTACATTTCGTTGGATGACAACCACATAGAGGTGCTAGGGAGTTCGTTATATAAAAGAACTTGGTACGCGGAGATTGTATGTTCGAATGCTTAACGCAACCGGTTTGTTAATAAAAACAAACTCACACGAGCCCATCATGGGTTCAATATTTAGCCCGACAAAAAATTACCAACCTGGTCTTTGAAGAATTCCGGTTTGGTTCCTTTAGCTAGGTGCAGCGCGAACATCAGTCGGTCGGCTTTGAAGAGAGATTGAGCGACGTGTTCGTACACCAACCACTGCACATGGCTGCTCAGTGATTTGATGCGATCCTCTGTGCTACTGAACTCCTGGGGACATGAGATGTTTCAGAGTGTAACAGAGTATTCCATTATTACTGCAACAATATACTCATGGTTACCACACAGTTAAGATAGATAAATATTCGAAAGTGGTTATTGTATTTTACTTTGTAGTTTTGTTGTTTAAATTTATAGCGATAAGCAACAATTTTAATCAAGCAAAATAAATTAATCGCGATATTCAATATGTGACAGTGATTGTTCCATGGTACTCGACTGCTATAAACTAATCTGAAGGAATTCAAAACTGCATGTCCAGTCTATGTCACATAAAATCACTACAACATTATGGTCAACTTAAAAAATTATTTGCCAGAAACACCATTTTTATTCTCCTTTTTAATAGTTCAATTAAAAAAATAGATATCCTGAGAAAAAAATACTGTTGTATCCAAATAAAAATATTTTATGTTAGAGTTTTATTAAAGAATAACCGTGAAACAATTAAAATTGTAATTCTATTATTTATACATGCTTTTTTAAGGCTATTCCTAAACCTTCTAAAAAACTGTTAAAATTTTAAATGGTACCGTTTGTACGAGCAGAGATTTCTGGAAGAGTCTGAGGAAAGCAGTGAGACTGAATCGATACATGTTGTTGATCTTTGAGAGATCGCTGATGACGAAGTACAATGTGCTTCCACATTCAGCCAGTGGGAGGTATGCATTTCTCTCCTGTGGAATGATGGAGAGGTTATCATATGCTGTGCATGGGATGACAGGAGGTTTGTTCATCCATTGGCGTATGTGAACACTAACACACAAACTGATTATGCATGTATGTGATTGATAATGGTAATGCTCTTTGTTATATTAATGCAATCATGTAGGAACAATACAATCTGATGATCATCTATTAACGGAAAATACAGCCAAATCTTGTTGCTATGCCGCTCTCACTGCTGAACCACTTTTACAGCGAACTGTAGCCGTTTTACAAACCATCATCACTATGCCACTTTGCCTTGGTCACGACAGATGGGATAGTGGCAAGATTTGACTGTATGATTCTATAACTTTTCTTTTGTAGTTCAGGGATATGATAAGGGGTGGTTTAAATAGTTGCAATTGTAAGACTCCACTTACAATTGAATGACTTGTACAAACACTGGTAATAGGAAACAGTATCTTATTTGATTATTTCTTATTCTGAAGATTGACTTTTCCAAGTATCATTGCTTATTATAAAGCTGCACATTGAAATGGATACAGAAATATCCATTTCAATGCAAACACGATTAAACCGGTTAAAACTAGATCATACCTGATCAAGTGAGGCTTCCATCTGTTGAGATTCACTGAGAGATTGTGTGATGTCCAAACTACTGGCTTTGGTCTGGTTCAAACTTTGTAAAAGTTCCTTGTTTTCCAGTATGTTACCCTCTGCTTTGGCCAGTTGCTGAAAATGGCATTGAATAATTATGTATTGTCAACAAAAATATTGTTAGTATGATTAAAATGTGATAATTTTTTTGAGATGGCATGGATGATTTTATGAGATGGCAT
>CH003275.1:196483-241083 GCA_000149265.1 Ciona savignyi
ATGTTGCCCACAGCTTTCTTGGCGGCAGTGATAAGAGGCTGGACCGGGGTGTGGAAGGTTGTACAATACACTGTGTGATTTAATGAGTTGTAAATTGGACCAGGATTTAACCAAAAACTACCAATTTCAACCTTTGTAGCCATCTACAAAGGGTAAAATCAGTCCTGTAATACCATAACCTCACTTAATGACTCGATAAGTAAAATCTAAACGTCTGAATTAAGTGAATAATGCTATGTTAAGCATTAGCATAAATAAAGCATTTTTAGTATTTTGTTTAAATACTGGATTTGTAAAGCATGAGCTACCTCGGAAAGTTCAATATCGATTGCCTTTTTCCTTTTATCGATGTTGATTCTCTCTTCTGCAGCCTTCTGTTTCAACCCTTCCATCTCATTCTTCTGTGTGCTAGCATCCTGTGATATGAATGTTATGTTGGGAATGGTGCTTTGTATCTTAGATGGTGTTACAATGGAGGATAATGGAGTAAACAAAGGCCAAAAAAGAGTGTAATAGTCATAACAGTAGGTAAGTCAGGGCTGGCAGAAAAAAAACTTCAGAGCAGAAATGGAAATGAGTTCCAAGAGCAGAGATAGAAATGAGTTCCAAGAGCAGAGATAGAAATGAGCTTTCCATACCTGCATTGCGATTGTGATATCCTTCAATGCAGAATCCGCTTCACTTTGTTTCTGAACCAACAATGAGCTTTGTTCTGCAGCTTTTTGCTTCAAATTATCAACCAATGAGGTGGCTTCGTTTAGCTTAGACAATCCAGCCTGAAATTTATTTAGTTTTCTAGTAAAAATTGCACAGGACTTTGTAAATGATTTGTTTAGATTCATAGGGCCACTAAATTACCAAAAAAAAGAAATGAAATGTTTTTTGTCCCTAATACCCATGCCATGCTTATTAAAAGTTCCAATTCAATTTGGGCGTGAACTGCAGATCTTTTTACAATAAATATTTTGGAACTGACTTATTTAATTTAAAAAGCATAATATTTTAAAATTCCAAATAGTATTTTACGATAAGCGAACCTGCAAATGGCTCTGTTTCCGCATGAGATCATCACGCTTGGTTTGGAACACACTTTGGTAGGTTCTGAGGAAAGTCATGTATCTCCGTGGAGTGGCGTCCTGGTGGCGATGCTTTCCACAGGAGGTGTGGATCTTAACGAAGTTGTGACAGAGTTGTTTGGCGGATCCACCGCTGTCCGCTGGGAGTTGTTTACTCAGCAACATCTCCGGAACCTTCAAGTAGATTGGATATACTTTCAAGTTCAGGCTCAATCAAATGGCTTAATCAGTGCGAGTAAAAAATAAAAGAAGAGTAAAAATAATAAGCATTCTCTTTGAATTTAAGTATTTTATTCTGGCTTAACATAACTTTATAAGGTCTTTACCTGGAAAGCATAAAAATTATGTTTTCTAGTCAATAGCATGTAAAATAATATGAAGTTGTATGAAAACAGTTATCTAAATTAAAAAAAAAAATTTAAAAACACCTTTAAGTAACATTTTTGCTCGATTGTCAATTTAATCCCTTTGTGATTTTCCATCTTTGCAGGACTATGTTTCAAAATTGGAAAAAGGAGGGGCTGGTACAATGTGAGCATATATGCACACATTAAGGAACCATTACTCCCATACCTGCTGCATACTGTGCTTGTCCCACTGGTCCATCCACTGGACATGGCAGAGTTTATACAGAGCTGGGTTGCTCTCACAGTTGATGGTGAATTGCTCATGCGTGGAATCCATGATGAGTACGACATGCAAGTTGCTCATCACCTCTGGAATGGAAGGATGGAGGTGAGAAACAATGGGTGGAAATCATCAAGAATGTGAAGGTGTACGTTCTATCTAAGTTGCCCCAGTGAAAATCTTTATCCCGTAATGTCTATTTTTTCGGCAGATCATTCGAAATAAAGGTGCAGCAAATCCAGAGAGAAAGATGTCAGGCCGAATAGTTTGGTTGGTTAGAGCGTTGTCTTTCAGATGAAGGGTTGGTTGATCGAAACTGGTCGCTATCTAGTCAGTTGTGCTTTTGGTCAAGACATTTAGTGAAAATTTACTAAAGCTACTTTATTTTGGGCAACAAAAGGTTATTTAACGACTACCCGAGTAATAACTCTCCCTTTTTTCATTTAGTGAAATAAAAAAAAATAAAAAAGCAAAGTACTGCTAAGCAGGCTGAAGTAAGCTTACTAGTTAAAAATTAAAATAACTTCAAAAAATACTTGTTGCAGCGACAAGACGAGACTCTTACTTTTAGCGAAGTACGCATAGAGGGGACCTCTATGTCCGGCCTCACTAGCTTCATCCTTCAGCGGGGTGAGAAGGGGATCCAATTCCTCCGAGTTGTACAGCCCCGGCACCTCACCCGCCGACAGCAAGCTGTTCACGAGCTCCAGGAAGGAATGATGAACCAACTGGAAATCCTCCATCAATAGCACAACCTGGTGGGAGGAACACATAGATGGACTTGAGGATTATATATTGCATTTATTGCATCACACATAATAAAGCATATTCTGATTTTTTGTATTTTTATTATGTATGCCCAATACTTTGCATCATACATATCTCGTTGGTGTTATTATATATGGATAACAAAGTAATATGGAAATGTGTATATAGACTTTTTTCTGAAATATCTGAAATTTTTCCAAATGGTTTGTGTGGTACTTTAAGTGTGTACAAATAGCTGATACAGTTGAAATCCTCATCTAAAATGCTCATTTTCTGACCTGTTCCCCATCAATACCAGCTTGCTGCATGACGGCTTTTAAATCGATTTTGAATTGTTTGAGTCCATACGAGCGTGAGACCTTGGGTGTCACGAGGGTCATCCGGTGCATGTGGGCACACACGGACACCGCTGTGCGCCGGCCGACCCCTGTGCGCCCGGCGAGCAGCAAACTTCCACCGGGGGCAGATATGACACGATCCACACGCGCCATGTACTCCAATACCTGGGGAGTTCGTGGTTAGGATTGATTGGAAAAATATGAAACAGGAGAAACGGATTCTTGTGAAGATTCCTCCGTACACCTCAACACCAATATCCCAAAACATGATTATTGCCCTTTTATTATGTCATGTTTTGAAATCTTACTAAATGAAGGATTTACAAATTTTTAATTTTCAATTCCTCATATAGTTTTTTCAAAGCTTTTTATTAAACACTGGAGCAAAATTTCTACACAATAAATATATAAATGGAAAATTTTAGTTAAAAAACAAAATTTTATATATAAATTATTTGACATATAAGGTATTAACAAATCAGGTAAATTATATCCCTTAGTATTTTATGAAACAAAACATTTCATATAAAAATATGGTTATCATCAGTAACTTTTTTCGAGTGACATTATATTAACAATGTTTAAATCCATGTCTCAAGTATGGTTGTGTGGTCGAATGGTAAACGCGCCCAATACATATACCTACTCTTATATACAAAACGGTCCCAGTGACGAGTCCATCATGGTTACGAAACTCCGCTTAGTAAAAAAACCATGCTACGAGGTACCATATGATCCCACATAGTCATCTAACAAAACCAACCTCCTGAAACACCAGGATATCGATTTCCCTCACTTCCCTACTGTACGCTGCAACCGCTTTGGTTATAACATCTTTTAAATCAGATGCAGACAAGTGACCCAACGTCTTTCCATGTATTGGTAGTGCACCTTCACCTGATTAAAAAATCCATTTTAATACTCAGCATATTAAATTGAATTGTAGGACTACCTTAAGTTAATTTGATTTGGAAAATATTTTTTATATAGTGTATAACTTTAGGTTTTCCTAATATTTTATTTCAAACATTACTTAATATATTTAATTTAAAAATCCTACTTTTAAAAAAGTGAGAAAAGAGAAAAGAATATAGAATTGCCCTGTTGTAATGAAGGCTTTATGGAGGTTAGTCATGTTTAGTTGACACCATACTATTTATGGAGGCTCCTAATTTTTAAAATTTGTATTTAAACTGAAGTTAAAACACTTTAGAAACAAATAAATTTCATCGATCACAATAGGAATGAAATGCACATAAGTAAAACAACAAGTGTTTTGGAGTGTATTTTGTATTCGGAATTTGTGTGATGTATCAAAAATATTCCACATTTTAAAAAGGTTTCCAACTCCTGGTTGATCATTAGGGTGGTACGCATTTCAACTGAGTTCAAGTCATTTTTTAACAAATACTCGGTCCAGTTTAATTCTTTAGCGTTTCTGGAAGCTTTTTATGCATTTCTATATTTTCAACCGATCGATTGGATCAGTGGGTTAGTGCGTAGCCTTTAACTGAAAGGTTGCTGGTTCGAAACTGGTCGCTACTAGTCAGTTGTGTCCTTGGCCAAGGCACTTAACAGACATTGCCCAAACCAAGTGGATTAATGGGTTCTACCAAATTTAAGAGAACGGCGGTATCATACACAATACACAGCAATAGTATCCCGACAGTGGCCGCAAGGTGATTTGAAGATTGCCCGTGCGTTAACCCCCTTAGTTTTTTCTATTCAGGAGGATAAAATGAATATCCTATACTTTCCATAACTAAGGTATATAAGGTAAAGATAGGAATCGACAAAAATTCGTAGTCGAGCTGAGTAATCTAGAATAATAATAAAACACGGCCATATTTATCATTGAGGTGGCTATTTTATGTGGATACAAAGAGATCATTGTATTGTGAACTAAAGGCATTCTGAGATATCAAACCTTTCAATTCCTGCCGTGCCCCCCATGTGACGTAATAATCATTATTCATGCATTCTGATGCATTGATTGACCAATCATGAGCGAGAATCGAAGACAACATTTGATCGAAGCGATCCTTTCCTTTCCCACCAACTATTCTGTCCCTGTGGTATGGTTATAGGGCGTTGATCATAGGAGGATAAAACTTTATGGGGGGGGGGGGGGGTAAAACAATTTTGATGTATAACTGTCCAATTATTTTGTGTCAAATGATATTTGTATCAAATTTGTTATATTTCTGAAAAATCTTGCTACTCTGGACACATAAACACAAAACTACATATCAAACGTTACTTGAAACTTTTTAAAATGCATCTCATAATCACCTGAAGAGTCTGTAGGCTTCATACACCCACACACTGAGCAGTGAATCGGGTGCCCTCCCATCCCCCACCATACAAGCTTCATCGTATCTCATTAGTGACACACACCAGCTGGTCAGATCACGTGGGGTGAACAAGTAATGACCATGGTCGTCGCTCAGATAACTTTTCCTCATTTGCTCATAAACCTGGGGACATGAAGCTGCATAAACACACAAGATCTCTGTGAAGTTTGTTATTTTTAAGTATACCGACAGACTTCCTACATATGCGGAGAGATAGCTGAGCAGTATTAGTCACAGAACCTACATTACCAGTAACAAGTTATTATGTAGGACTGTCACTACTGTAGTTATGCAATGTAGCAAACCAAGTATAGACCACGTCGATATCCCAGAATAATAAATAGAAGATTACTTTTTATCTTGAGGAAAATTCGAACACTACTTTTCATCAAAATAAAGCTTAAATTCATTTTTCCCATTTCCCCTTGCTGCAATTATCACAAAATTACCATGAACCTCCAACCCTAGTATGAAAGGATTTGTATTTATTCACCTGCACCATGGAGGTAGCCAGTTGTTGTACTTTGGATGGGGAGCCCCACACCGGGTGGCGCTGAAGAGCAGGGCGGTGGTGAAGGACAGGGGTGAGGTAGGCGGTGTAAATCGCTGATAATTCGTTGGTATCAGCGTAGTCCATACTCAGTATTCGAACCCGGGAAGTGAACCTGTGGATGAATGGGTGATCCAATAAGGGAGGTGGAAGGGTGTGAACTAAGATATTCCGTATTTCTATTTCTTCCATTTTAATTGCTATGTACATTAGACTGATATTCTTAAACGTTTTTACAGTTTTAAAAAAATATATTATAAAGATACCTCTTGTAGGCGAAATATATAGTTTGGAATAAAAGCTATTTTGTTTAAAAGATTTAATTTAACTTCAGTTTCCAGACAAAGCATAATTCATAATCAAATGAACACGGAGCAAAGTTTACCGGGATGACAACTTGTGGCGACCCAGCGTGGCTGCGGCGTTCAAAGAAGCCACGATCTGAATCCCGTCCAACCCAACCCATTCATTGTCCTCGTCATAGAAGCCATGGTATGTTAGTAGCTGGGATCAATATGATTGACATTTGATTGACAGGATCAATATGATTGACAGGATCAATATGATTGACAGTTGATTGACAGGATCAATATGATTGACATTTGATTGACAGGATCAATATGATTGACAGTTGATTGACAGGAATAATCCAACACAAAATGTGATGAAGACTGAGTTGTACTTGGCACACACAGCATGGGATAATTTAGGACACTGATTGTTTAGTAACTATTTTTTGATTGATTTTTTTGCTCCTGTATACTGGATTTACAGTTTTAGATTACAATGTTGGTAAAAGATTATTATACATTATACAGCATATTTCCTTCAGACCGGAAATCTCCAAATTATGGATTGTTGGAAAAGATTTGGAACTACTATTTTGTATTATTCTATGCATTCCCTATTTAATGTGGATGATCATTTAGTAGTGCCAGTATCACTACTCTAACATGTCTACCATATGCAACACACTGCAATAGCTCCATCAATTCATTGGTGGTTTGACAAGAGCTGCGTTAATCCCATTATAACCATTAGTTTCCTATTGACAGTGAGTTTACAAGCCCAGCATCACCCACCTGTTGTAGGAAAGCCAGGGTTTGACTTGTTCCCCATTTATCAGGTTTCGGTAGATTTATGTCCTTCAAGTACAACACGAGGTTCTCACATTCACGTGGCCTCAGTGCCCTGCCGCTGCCACCAGAACTAGAAATGTTTTTTTAGAAATGATCCAGCATTATGGCACAGTTGGCAAGTATTCTTAACTGACCAATTCCCAGATGCCACAAAAAAATATGATTTAACAAAATTATCTTATAGAACAATATCAAACACAAAAATAGAAGTTTAAATAATCTAGAAAACACAATCCTTTAATTCCAATATAAATTACCTCCCCCCACTTATGGCCATACAAGCTTGTTGCAACTTCTGTATGAGGTGAACGGGGGTGGTTTGCGCACTGCAGTGGATTGTAGCTACCTGGGAGTATATGGGGTCATATGAATATGAGGTCATATGAATATGGGGGTCATGTTAATATGGGGGTCATATGAATATGGGGATCATATGAATATGGGGATCATATGAATATGGGGTCATATGAATATGGGGTCATATGAATATGGGGTCATATGAATATAGGGGTCATATGAATATAGGGTCATATGAATATAGGGGTCATATGAATATAGGGGTCATATGAATATGGGGATCATATGAATATGGGGTCATATGAATATGGGGTCATATGAATATAGGGGTCATATGAATATGGGGATCATATGAATATGGGGTCATATGAATATGAGGGCACATGAATATGGGGGCACATGAATATGGGGTAATATGAATATGGGGTCATATGAATATAGGGGTTATATGAATATGGGGTCATATGAATATAGGGTCATATGAATATAGGGGTCATATGAATATGGGGATCATATGAATATGGGGTCACATGAATATGGGGTCATATGAATATAGGCTTATATGAATATGGGTTTATATGAATATTGGTTCACATGAATATGGGGTCATATGAATATGGGGGTCATATGAATATGGGGTCGTATGAATATGGAGTCATATGAATATGGGGGTCATATGAATATCGGGGTCATATGAATATCGGGGTCATATGAATATGGGAGTCATATGAATAAGGGGTCCTATGAATATGGGGGTCGTATGAATATGGGTTCATATGAATATCGGGGTCATATGAATATGGGTTCATATGAATAAGGGGTCATATAATTATTAGGGAAATGAGAAAGTCAGAGACCACATTGAGGGCAAGAAGAAAAAATAGTTTTATTGGGTTACGAGTTATTTATTAAAATTTTAGCAAAATAACTGTTTTAGAGTTCTACCCCATATCTATAAGAACCATTTCTCTAAAGTGGCTAGAAATTATTTTTAAATAAAAACATAAAACCCATAATGCACAAAGACAGAGACTGAATGCATATTTTACACAACAGTCAACGACAACCTATCAAACACAACAAAATAGACCCAACAAACTATGCAGAGAAAACATAAACCACTTGATACCTGTGTGGAGCGCAGCTTATCGAAGCAGTGGTGCAGCAGCAAACTCTTTCCACAACCATCATGACCAACCACCACGAATGGATGGCGATTCGATGGTTTCATCCACTGCATGATGTGGTCGATGCATCGTTGCATCTCAATTGTCTCGATCTGGTGTGGATGGATACATGTATTGCTTGTTGGGGGTTTATATGTGAAACATGCGATAGAGACAAAATGGGACAATTTTGCTTTTCAAGATTGTAAGATATCTTCTGGACATGCTACTGTGGGCCCATTCTACAGAAAAAATAATTAACATTTCCATTATTGAGCCGCAGTAAAATTAATAAATCTTTACCAACCCAAGGGGTAAAAAGGTTGGGGACCACTTCTGCACATGAGAACTTGCAATGTTATTTGCAATGTAGATTATTCAGACTCACGTATAAAGCAACAGAGACATCTTTAGTAAGATTTTCTCATAAGAACAATATATAATTAAGATTTATTTGATAAAAAATTATAAAGATAGTGCAATTGCTTTAATATTATAAGATCAATATGTACTAATATTATACTTAGTTTTTTATTAATGTGAATTCAATGCTGCGGCAGAAGTCATTGTGTTATTAGGCAACGATATTATATGCCGATTAACTTGACATGATAATATGTCAGCAGTATTGGGAGTATCCAAATTAATCACTATTTATTGTGAAAAATCGATTTTGCCAATAAATTAAAAAATCGATTTTTGCCAATAAATTCAACTAGAAATTGTTTAAAAATGCCTGTGCACTGAATAAAATGGTTCATATTTTTCACCATTGGGAATTGTTCCATTGAAGTGACGGTCTCCGGTGAAATCATGGTGGAGTTGACATCTAAATGATACGAATCCAATCGACCTGAATTCAAATTCAGGTGTCAGTTTGACTTTAATTAGAAAAAAACAGGTATACATGGTGACTTAATAAACTTAAGAACCAATTTTTCAAGGAAGAAATAGGTTTCAGGCAAGGATAGGATCATGTTTATCACTAGGGGTAGGGAAATATAAAGGGGGTGGGTAAGGGGTGGTTGTAATATAGCGTTTTATCAAAAATAGAACACGTTTTATCAAAATAGAACAGGGGTAAAGTGGGATGCAGTATTAAATATAACTATTATAAAAAGTTAAATCTACTGAATCATAGCACTCATACGAACCAGTTTTCTCATTGTAAAACACGTTTGTCGGATTCCTAGCATCAGGTGGAGCCTCATGGGCCCACTGCAATATTTCCTTCGCTAAATCATTCCGACTCACAGATGACAGGTTGCCACCCAGACCTATGGACATGGGGGTCATTGGATCACGGGGTCAAGTGAAAAATCTTGGTCGTGAAGGTAGTTGTATGTGGAAAATACAGTTTCAAAAGGAAAATGAGGGAAAGAATTTTCCCCTTCGATTTAGGAGCAGAGTTAAGAAAAATTTGTTTTTCCACTACGTGACAATAAATATTAATCAAAGCATGAGTGGAAAAGGAAAAACCTACAACTTTTTTGGAAGTTGTATATTTAATGCAATCAAAAATAATTTGAAACGTTTGATACATACTAATATGCTGCTATGAGAGTAATCTTCAAATCACTAGTGTAATCACAAATGTAATTACAAATTTTGATTTTTTAAAATATCGAACAAATCTCTCCATACCTCTGATAAGACCAACCACAAATGCTAACTTATCGGAGCAGCCGTTCAAATGAGACAACGCGCTCAGCACAAGACCAACCATGCTGCAATCCACCACCTGCCCCGTCGATCTGCGTACCCACTTCAGTGCTCTGTGGGTGAAGATATTATCATGTTAATACACGGGTGGGAATGTTTGGGGTTAAACATGGGTGAAGATACTACCATGTTTATACTCGGGTGGGAAAGTTCGGGGTTAAACATGGGTGAAGATACTACCATGTTTATACTCCGGTGGGAAAGTTCGGGGTTAAACATGGGTTAAGATACTACCATGTTTATACTTGGGTGGAAAAGTTCGGGGTTAAACATGGGTGAAGATATTACCATGTTTATACCCGGGTGGGAAAGTTCGGGGTTAAACATGGGTGAAGATATTACCATGTTTATACCCGGGTGGGGAAGTTCGGGGTTAAACATGGGTGAAGATACTACCATGTTTATACTTGGGTGGAAAAGTTCGGGGTTAAACATGGGTGAAGATATTACCATGTTTATACCCGGGTGGGGAAGTTCGGGGTTAAACATGGGTGAAGATATTACCATGTTTATACCCGGGTGGGGAAGTTCGGGGTTATACATGGGTGAAGATATTACCATGTTTATACCCGGGTGGGGAAGTTCGGGGTTAAACATGGGTAATTACCTTTTATACAGTGGGTTCTATTTACACTGGGTTTTAGTTATGTGTGATGCCCAGGCGGACACAACCAGCATGGGGATGGAGTCAAACACACAAACTTAGAGTTAACGGCGAGACAACACAAAGTTAGTCACAGACGGTATTCATGTGTCAGGTCTCCCCACCTGTAGAAATAATCTTCCATCCATCCCTGTAACTTCATGTGCGCAACCTCCGGCTGCTTCTTCAGCCAGGATCGCACAAGAGCTGTGACATCTGTGTCTTCCTCACTCAGGAAGATCATCCCCATCCTATGTGGTGGATGGTGGGGTCATATGTGGAGCAAAGTACATTGCATCTTGCATGTTTAAAATAGCAGGGAATTTGTAGTTTGACCCATTTAGACCTCATTAAGGTACCTGGTTTTTTGTTGACTGCCTTGTCTCTGTGGTACAGGATCTCAGGTGTTTTACACAAGTTGCAAAACAAATTTCATTTTGATTGCCATTTGTAGATAAATGGCTATGTTTCCAAGGCAGGGCATTCGTTCCAAATGTTATATCACTTTAATTGCAAACATGATGATATTTAAATATTTAATTTCTAAATAAACCTTAAAATTGACACAAAACCCCTTAATCCGACTTCAATGATTTGATCGGAGCAAAGTGAACAATCACCCACCTGGAAATGGTGGCAGGAGATGCACAACTCAAATCATGGGTTTCAAAGAGGAAATTGACGTTTGGGCCGAACTGGATTCGCTCACCAGAGGGCATCGTGAGCAGGTGGTTGTCATCGAGAACAGAGTTCAATGATTCGATCCATTCAGGGTCGATATCCCCATCACATACGATCCATGAATGCACATCCTGGGTGTGGGGTTTGTGTTGGATTCCAATGTTTGCACGACAGGATGGGAAAATACTACACACAATCTCCCAAACCGTTTATATCCACAAGCGAGTTGCAGGGATACTTCAGTGAGTGTATTATTTTACTTTGAAGCAATTTTTTAGTAAATACACAATAAGGGCAGCTTAAGCCACACCCTTTTGCCCTAAAAAAACCTGGAACTACAAAGCCAACCTGCCCCACAAATTATCACAGAAGGTACCATCAACCAAAATCGAACACCACCCCACGTACCAGAGGTTCCCGGACCACATCTCTTGCACTGTTGGTGAGCACACCATCAGACCATTCTCGGGTGTCTAGATCAATTTTCCCGAGTAACTGGTTCCGTGGCATGGACTTCGGGTTCATGGTGTGGAGTTTGACCACTCGACCGAGCCGTGACAAGGCGCCACGCAACACTTGCCACAGACTCGTTTTGCCTGGAATTTTTGGACATTTTTGTTTATTATTACAATGTTATTATTGACTATTGCTTCACAGTGTAATACATATTATATCATATACAGTTTTCCCTGATGATTAAAGTATTAGTTATTACTCATGTTACAAATAAACCAAACCCGATATATCTCACTTTAATCTATTTTCAATTAAATAACCAACTAAACGGTAGGTCAGCAACCTGCGGCTCTTTCATCTTTCTGATAGGGCTCTTATTAATTTGATTCCTACTATAGCGAGTGCATATTAAGTTTAATTCTCATGCACAAGTGAAACAAGCAAAAGAACACTCGCGTCCGTATCTCAAACAATGTTTTACCTTTATTGCGAAAAATATTATAGTTTTGAGGCTACCAGTGAATTTTATTTTATGAAATATCGGTTAAAATTGCTTAAAAGTGCAAAAAGTTGATAAACCCCTGACCTGAACGGACTTTACTAATGGAATTAAATGACATGTTGTAACATGCTTCAAAAAATGCTTATTAAATATTGATTTCCCACCTGATCCGGACGGTCCTACGATGACCACCCCCATCCTCTGCTGGAGCTGCTCGTTGAGTTCGAGAATCTTCTTCTTCTGCCGATCCTGTGGGTCGAGGTGCATCTCCGTGCATTGTGCGTCGATCGCCGCAAGCAAACTCTCCTGTTCGATTTCTATGGATGGGGATTGGGGGCTGGTATTGTATGGATGATCATGTAGCAAGTATAAGGAAATTAGGGTTATTGATTAGTAGTAATCAGTCGTTAAACTTTACACCACGGTATCGGTTCACCAGAACGGTGGAGAATTATAGGAAAAATCTACTTGATGTGGTTCACGATATATGAGGTTCATGCTTGGATGGGGTGGAAAATTAATCGAAAATCAGCCTTGCCTGGAGGTGTTATCCCCAAGAGAAGGTATGAAGTTACCAGTTAAATGTCAAAACATACCAGCGAATTGATTAGGAGAATTAATCACAATATATATATAAGACATGGGAAAGCGTATTTGTCAATAAAAACTTGAGAAAACAGATTCGTCATTATCCAATTTCAACATCACACTTCACTATCCACTAAGTTTAACATCAATTTATATAGATTTCTTGGTAAATTTATCGTTAAATTAGAATGTTGCCGACGATTAATACTGTTTTTTAATTTTAAAATATATTGAAGTTACCTTGGAAAACAATATTAGGAAAAACATCTTTGACGAGAGCATCAAAGCGCTGACTATCGGCGAATGAAAGTTTGGACAAAGTGTTGATCCTCAAAGCTTGGACAACCAATCGGCATTCGTCGTCTGGTGTTATCTGGGTGGTGGATGAAGGAAGAGTTTATTAATACTTCGAATAATTGATTTCAATATAAGATACTGTTAACCATAGAATGTAAAAACTTAATATGATATTACAGCATTCATACGAGGACTGCCATCAGTCAAGTGTTGGAATAGTTTTCTGCATGTAGAGTTTGATTTATTATTAAACTTCACATTTTCTCTTTCACCTTTGCTTCGTTATTATCAGATTTTCTGCGCAAGTTATGCAGAGCCTGACCACTTCCTCTCAGCACAGTCTTCAACGCTCGAAGACCCCAATCGTAATGCTGCTGTGGAGTCAAGAGCTCCTTCGCGAGGTTAAACACAGCAACAAGCTTCCTTCCCAATGCCTTCCCCTCCCCAAAGCCTTCCGAGAAGAGTATCACCTGCATGATTGATATCCGAGGTTAAGATTTATATGAATGGATCTTAGCAACAACTATCTAGGGCAACAACTCTTTGGATGTTATTTTGAAAATGATCCTTGTATTTATCCTGATGCCCAATTGAAAAAAAAAAGATTTGTTATAATGTTATGCTATCCGACAAGGGAACCGACAAACAGTCGATCCCATGAAGAATCGGGTTTAGTTGCTTCTCGCTATGTGTTATCGTGCATATTATATCTTATTAGCTTAATTTGTTAGTGAATACGTCTTTTTGAATAATTACAAGCAAGTTTTTTGTCACCTAGATGGATAAGCACAAACTACCACTTTGCTATAATGATGGAGCCAACCAGTGAATATCACATTCAAAAGTCAAAACAAACCTCAGCAATTTGTTCATTATCAGGTTTCGACATTGCCACTGGTCTAAACAGTTGTTTTAAATTGTCTGGTAGTTTCTGTCTGCCACCATAACCTTTGCCTGCTGGGTTCATAGTGATGAATATCCCGGAGTTGGGGTTGATATCCACCTGAGGGCAGTGAAGAGGAATATCAATTGGATATTTTCTGTGAGTTCTCAATAATTATCATGAAGTTACAAAAATGCATAAGGCAAAATAATATGTCAGGAGGTTAAAGAATGTTACTCAGTTTCAATGTTAAAAAGAATTCACTTTCTTAAACCGATAATGTGATTAGATGTTGTGCTTTAAATATTATTTTTTCACTTACGCTAGTATAGCTTTAGATATAACTACTTTGATTAAGGAACAGTTTTTTCTGAGATACTAAGACCATTTTAGTGTATATTTCGGTTTATGTATCGGTGCGTTGACCATTCGGCCACACAATCGCACAGGAACATATTGCTGAAATAGAACTGCCATACATATGAGGGTCAATATGTGATGCCTTCATGGAAGACTGTAGACATTGTCTGGTTGGAGGTTTACTTGGTGGTTTACTCACCTGTCTTCCCAACAGTTCAATATTGGAAGCTCTGCTCTTCAATGCAGCCTGGATGACTTGGATGTCCATTGAGACAGTGGATAACACCACTTCTTCCAGCCGATTAAACTCATCGAAACAACCCCACGCCCCACATTTGACAAGCCCGATAAATATCCGACCCATTGATTTTACGTCGATACCCTGGAAATCATGATATTTGGTATAAATTAAAAAATCTGAAAACGAAGAAGTCGCCATGGTGACTGAGTATGTTTGGGCTAGTTACGTAAAATGAAATAGAAAGCTAGATACAAGAATAAATTCACATTTACTATGTTTCACAATCAGCAACTTAGAAAACCACTCATCCTTTTAATAGTATTGCCACAATACCTCAGCAGTTGTTTAAACAATATGGTTCTGCACACAATACACATCTGTTACCTCATCACAGTTGAACACGAGGACCTGGCGACCGAACAAACCACCCAACGCTTTGACGGATTCAGTTTTTCCGGTTCCAGCCGGTCCATACGGGTTCCCACCCAGCCCCATATGCATGCCTTGAGTCAGGGTGAGGTAGCACTTGTCAGTGAGTGGTGTGTGCACAAGTTTAGGAGCGTTACCCTAGTTGAAAAGGTCGCAAATTCAGGAAACAATGCATAAAAAGCATTGTGAAAAGTTAAAATGTGAACAACTAATCAGTTATCTTTTCTAATAGTGTGCCTGCTGTTATATAGTTTACAACTACAACATTTTCGACCATATTGGTTCTGCCAATCAAGCGTTTGCCGAGATAACCACTTACAAATATGGTTTGGTTTCATATTGTTTGCGAGCAAAGAAGGCACTTTGTGGGCATTGTAACAAACACAAAAGTAGTTTACTCAATGTAGTAGCTCTGGTTGCCCAATAAAAGCGATCAGTATTTTAACCACTGTGTTTCAATGGGGTCTGCAGTTTTGAGCCTATGTAAACAGAGATGTGCATCCTAGCTTACAGTACCTGGTACTCGAATGTATAATCGAACTGTGCGTCAACCATCCTCATGGAAGCTGAGTTGTCGGCGTAATATCGAAGCTGCTTCTGCCAGATCCATTCCGCTGAGCTTCGTATGCCTGCCTTGTTCAGTTGCTCCACCACATCTATGTTGTGGATTATGTCCAGGATGAGAGACTTCAGCTTTAAGTCCAACACATGGGCCTCTGTGGGACAGCGCAATCCAATGAGAACAGAATCAGTTTGTTTAAAAAATGTGCACAATTAGAATAGCCATGAACTTTGTTATCAGTCAGCCAATGTTTAAAATACAAACCAGTTTCTCCAAGTTCTGAAGCATTGATGTAGACGGATGTATATGAACGTAACTTCTTCTCCAAGTCTGACCTCAGCTGGGAGAGTTTATGGTCTCTGATGGAAGCCTCACATTGCTTGGCGAATGCAATTTGTTCCCCAAGGCAGAGGATCTGTTGGGAGGTTGATATTACAACACATGAGTATAAGCTCTGCCACGCTGTATTTAGATATAATAAATTTAAATAAGTACAAATTCTAATGTGAAATGATATTACAAATTTTGGCATTGCATCTCATTGCTTATCAGAATTTGTAATCTCCAGTGCTTAGTGTACCAGAGAATATTACATTCTGTAATTCAAACATCACACTCTACATTAGATTCGGTAATGCGATGGTAGGTCAAGCCTTGGGCACCAAGGTAATCGATGTTTATGTGTGTGTCAGACTGTCAGTACGATCCCTTAGTTATCTGCAAACTAACAATTGAAAGTTTGATTACTTCCCTTCTATACTTCATAGACAGGCATAAAATTTGAATTTCTTCTATAAAATAATGGAAATTCGACTTCTAAATACTTCACCTGGGATGGAAACTGTGCCGGATCTTGATTGGTTGCCCTCACATTATTAGCGGTTAATATCCGCAGAGTTTCCTTCATCTGATCTGACAGATTCATCAACCATTCCTGGGCAACATGGGTTCTTGTAAGCTCATGATTTAAATTCCCACATTCACTCAGATGATGCATATGATGCATGGATATTAACTTCAGGGAAACCATAGTTTATTTTGGATATATATTGTTTCTATTCTTTTAATCATAGGCCATATCTGCGATCGCTTAATATAATGAAGTCAACCACAAATAGTCAGATAACAAAATACACTTACAGCGAGGCGTCCATTTTATGATTATATCACAATTAACCACAGTTTTGCAATATTAACTTGAACAGAAATCATCAAAATACCTCGACATCAGCGGTTACATAGACAGGCTGCATTAGAGGCACAACCTCCCCATCCAAACTATTCATCGCCACAATCTGCTTGTTGCTGTCATCTGTGTTGAACTGGACGGAGTGGATTCCAGCGAACAACTTCTTCAAGTGAGATTGAATGACAGAGGGGTTGGTGGACTGCGAAGATATGAATTTGTAAGATTAAGATCAAACATAGTGTATTGTTAAGTATTTACCAGGGTGTTTGGTTGCATTGGGTGGTATACTCATGTTTATTAAGAATTTACTGGGGTGATTGGTTGCATTGGAATGGTATACTCATGTTTATATTCCAGGTTGGGATAACAACAGGTTCAACCACTCATGCTTTGAGTTTTACCAGTCATTTTGCCAGAAATTTAAGATTTCATTTCATTATTTAAATTTAAAATTGTAATGACCCAGTAAACGATGGTTGGTTAAGCCAACAATAGTTCCTAGTCTGGTATGACCTCAATACATAACCCTCACAATACACCTGGTCGAACAACTCTTGCACACCCACCTGTCCCAATATCTCGAGCAAATCATCGTCACCGATGAAATAGAACCTCGGAAACGCGTTTCGCTTCTCCTCCAAATACTCATTGAGGGAGCGCTGACACCTCTGTAACTGATCCAGCATGGTGGAGAGCTGGCCACGCAAGCCGGTGTGTCCCACTATGGACAGCACACGACCATCCCGACCTATGTCTGACATGATAACCCTGGAAAAGAGGGATAAAAATTAAGAAAACATTGTTGAGATAAAATATAAGTGTGATTTTAATTAAATAGGGGACGTATAATGCCTTTGTAGTGAAATCGATTTTTCTCTATATCAAGTCGAGCTGAACTGGTATACAACATTGTATGTGAAAATATAGTTTAATTAAGTTTTTTATTATCATATAATATTACATCAGCGATCATTAAATAAGTAACAGATGATGCTAAAGATAATTTAATTATGGAGATGGGTTGATTGATATCGGATTGTTTGAAATGAGCTGCTTAAACTTAAACTGCCAGATTACAGACGGTGATTTTAAAATTGGTTTCCTCAATTAGATAGTTTTGAGAAAAATTTAAAGGTGAAACAAAATATCAATATTAAAAGATGAATACCACTGACTTACCTAAAGTCCACATCCACCCTCTCAAATCTAGCCTGCTCTCTTGGCAGCGCCCCGTGCCCAAATATGGGCTCAAGATAGACCCATTTGCGTTGAATAGCGTTGATCTGTCGAAGATGTTCATCAAGATCAACCAACTTTCGCTCCCACACACCAGCCTTGTCCTCGAATCCCGAGTAATACGGGGAGTCCTTGAGCGACTGCAGCAAACACTGGTTGTCGCCGACCTGCAGTGGTGCAACGAGTGGTTCATAAGCATTGTGAACTATCCGGTGGTTTCGTACCCGGTTTTAGTCACATCACATAATTAATTAGTATGGCAAAAAATATGGTTCTTATTGGTTCAAATATTTTTTGAAGCTTCCAATTTCTTGGAAAACCAGAATTTCGAAATGACCACCGAATCCAAGTATGTTTTTCCAAATTCACAGCACCCACCCAAATACAGTGATATCAGAATAATCAAATCACTGATCTCTTGGTTTGCATATTCAGTGGTGGACATGGGGAAACTAATATAGAGAAGCAGGGATGAAGGGAAACCTAATTTTATAGCGTTTGGTGTAAGAGCAGGGAATAGAGTTAAGTGTAGTAAGGGGGGTAAAGGGTTAAGATTAATGTTTGAGCACGGTACGAATTAGTGTTCACGGTTTAGTAAGCAGTTTCCTTTCCTCTTTCTCTTAATCCACCCGCCTTCCCTTTTCCTCTTTAATGCCCCCCATTCACCTATCACCCATCATGCCAACGATTAAAATGTGGTCACCTCGTTTAGCAGGTCCTTCCACTCCTTGATGAGTCGGATGGATTTGTTGGAGCTGTCCTGGTACTCGGTGAATGTGAACACTGCCCCCGCCCCCCACAGTTCAAGTTCGCGCAAAGCTTCACGTATCGACACCTCCCCCTGAGCACGACTGTTCAGCTCCTGCAACGAAACCTCAATAATTCCCATGGGATGACTTAGTTGTATAATATGAGATGGAAGTACTGCTACAGTAAAATTCAGACAATTGTGCCAAAAAATGTTTGAAGCAAATAAATAAAAAGTCTTTTAAATTACTGGTTTTTCAAAAATAATTACCAAAAAAAGGTGCACAAAGACTGCACAGTAAAAACTATGGAGTTTAATCCAACAAAGCAAAAAACATCATTAATTCTGATTTCAATGATACATGAACCCGGAAGCCCTTAGAGGCCGGAAGTTACCTGCACTGGAAGTGCTGACAAATTTTATCGTATCATTTTTTAACCGCTGTGGTGTTGCGTGGTTGATGCAAATAAAAGTACACAAACCAACATTTTTTTAAATTAGACAAATAATAATATTTCAGTCAGTGAATGATAAAAAGTAGTTAAAACAATTCTTAATGGAAAGTTTTCTTATAGAAGTATCTTTTATTGCTTAAACTGATCGAAATCGCATGTATTTGGTAGAGATTAGTATTTTGTTTATGTAAATCCTTCTTTTTTGACAAAGTAGAATATTTAAATCATTCAAAATTGATAAAGTAGAATAATATAGAAATATATAAATTAAGTAATTTAATACAAAATAACATTCAATTAAAAAATCACATATAGAGACCAAGATGGAACTCTGACCTTGAGTTCTTGGAGTTTTGATGCGATAACAGGAGCAGCGGTGAGGATGTCACGGAATGTCAGTCGCTCGAGCGTAGTGCCACGAGGTAGACCGATCAAGCGGAACAGATCCAGCCAGTGGTCATGTGACAAATGTTCACCACGGACATATTTCAAACCGGGAACAATTTCCTGCAAAACAAGATTAAATTGATTGATTGGTTTGCTGAGAATTGGGAAGAGTTGGAAATTTCCAATGTTGGAAGCTTGAAGCATTGATAAGATCAAAAAAGAATTAAATGTAAAAAAATTTAAAAAAAATTGTATATTTCCCATGAAAAAGTATATATTACATTATATACACATAAATACCGATATGCATTATGTGAAAAAGTAAGTTAAAAAAACCACCCAAAACCAAAATGGTTGAAGTAAATTAAAGCAACAATAAAGGGATAACAAACCTTGTATACAGCGATATCTTTCTGTAGTTTAACCGACATCATGGTTGGGTCCTGTTGTCTCAATCTATCTTCCCATGTGATGAGGAATTCCTCGAACACATGAGTGTGACCTCTGTTAGGGGGTTTTCACAGGAAAGAGTGGGTATAGTTAGTAAATACTAACAAATAACGGTTAAGGTTTTGGGTGTCAATGTCGTGGTTTCATTTATTTTACTAAACTTTGGCTTGCTGGTATAAAAGAAATACTAATGGTATTAATAAAAGGATAATAAACAAATAAGAAAAAAAAGATAATAAATGATGCTTTTTGCAGAAGTTTTGGCTTCATATTTGTTATATTATGGCACCAAATGCACAGAAGATGGAAACAAATATGCGGTGAAAATCGCTTGGGAGAGGTGCCTATTTAAATTGCATAGGTACATTAACCACATTACCCACTGTGGTGAAAAATTTTTACCATTTTACCTAGTGGGTCGACGAAATAACAAACCTGAACGAGATCCAATCTTGCACAGCCATCTCGCCCAACCCGCCATGGAAATCCTCATAAAGCAACCAAGTGACCTCAAGTCCTTCCAAATCAACCCTGATCTCTTCTGCCATGGTGAAGTCTGGTTCCGGCAGCTCAAAATGCTTGCAATCCAACCTGTGGATGAATATATTCACTTGGGATAATTCTTTGAGATGGTACCATACATTATCAGTTCGACAGGTTGGCTTGTATGACAGTGCGTCAACCATCAGCTTAAAGCTTGCAGGGTTGAAACCATCTATCATACTTAGTTGGTTGTGTCCTTGGAAAAAGCACTTAGCAAATGTTGCTTGAACCCAGTAATTTGTATCAGACTACAGCTATGTCTCCAACGTACAAGAAACACTGCAATAGCTCCAAGAACCCAACTATTAGCAAATAGATAATCTGACGATCCAAAAATGTCGTAGTCCCTTTCACTGGGACTAATATTATCCTAAATCAGCTTCTTCTTTTTAAGTCAATTAAACAAAACAATTTTGCTGAAGGAGGACTTATACTGGTAAACATTAACTGATCACATGAAAAGCAGTTAACTTTAACTGATAACATGAAAAGGCTTTAACTGATCACATAAAAGGCGGTTAAGCAGTTAACGGTTAGTGTTTTAAAGTAGTTTTATAATCTACCAAAACCATATAATTTTAACTTATAAGTTGCACTCACAGCAGCTGTTCCTTCATCTGATTTAATTCGGCAAATTCTTCTTTCCGTTCCTTGATAGCTTTCACTGCATTCGCCAGTCTCTCCTTGTCACCTGATTCGATGACATCATCACCCGGTTTCAACTGGTTCCATCTGGCTGAGAACTTCTCGAGCTCAGCCAGGAAGGACTCGACCCGAGATTCCACTCCAGCTTTCATCACGGATATCTGATGGAAGATCGGTTGTATGTTGGTACTCAAGTGCATTATAAACTCAAAAATATAAATATCAAATACATCGATTAATATCCAGCATTAGAAGTTATCACATCCAACATATGTTTTATTGTTTTAACCCAATATGATTGAGATGCTCCTTTAATTTTAGTAGAACCTATTAAACCATTGAGTTCAGGCAATTTTTGCTAAACTCCATGGGTAAGGACACAACTGACTAGTTAGTGACCAGTTTCGATACTGCCAGCTGAGAAGCGAAGCACGTCACCATTTTTTTTCGGCTGATAATAGGGATTTTTGTTTCAGAATATATTACTAACCATGTTTAAAGTTGCAGATTGTTAAAAAGTTATAATTGGCACCGATGCCTGCTGAAAAAAGGTGGCTGTGTTAAATTTTTTATGAGGATAAATAGGTAGCAAGGTGTGCTGTACAACCAGCCATGTTTCAGAACCGAAATACTGATTTTCAAACAATGCAAGCAACAAAGCCAATATTATTACTGTATTACTATCTTGCAAATATTATGGATTTGTATCTTATGCCATCTTTATTCAATGTCGTGCTTTCCAAAATATTTATTTCAATTTCGGGATATATGGTTGGTTTATGTCCATAATATTGTGTGTGCAATGAAAATGGCTGATAATAGGGGTTTTTGTCTCAGAATATATTACTAACCATGTGCAAACAAATAAATCAACACTCCCCCCCCCCCCATACACCCACCTGTGCCCGTATTACTTCCTGGTGACTCTGCATCAGGATATCAAGTGAATCCCACTTGGACCTCAGTGACGACAGAGATGCTCCCACCCCCTCCCCGCACATCTTTCGGAGCAACGAGTCCAACTTCTCCGCACCAGCATACCTCACCTGCTGCGCTGGCGTCGCCTCTTTCAACTCGCTGTGTCTGTGGGGGGGATGATGGTCAGTATATTACAGGATCAAGGTGAAACTACATATCACAGGTTAAGCAATGCAGGCTAAATGCCATCTGATTATCGAATATGAAAACTGAGGAGTAGCAAAGTAAGATTGCATACTAGTAGGAGGGGTAGGTCCATGGTGACACTCCACAATATGGAATATAGGCTACATATGGTCCAAAAAGCTGAATCACAACAAAAACTGAACAGATGAAATAAACTCTAGTTTGACAGGGAACATAACATAACTGTATTATTATTTTTTGACTTGTATTATTATCTTTTGTTTAACATAACAGAAAATTGCCTTTATAAAAAAAATTACAGGTAAAGAAACACTTATCCACAGTGATAACTGTAACCCAACTGTGAGCGCAAGCGTTTTCATCCAGTGTAATTAATGTTGAGAAAATAATTAGGGAAATGGATGATAAGTTTTTACACACTTTGCATTTGCGAGGCCAATTTCTTGTATGGTTTGCGGCATCGTCTGCAATGAATCGGTGGCAGTTGCCACGAAGTTGCTGAGCTCCTGCACGTCGGTGGTGACTCGCGTACGCAGCGATTCGATCAGCGTGTCGAACAACTTCTGCAGCTGGTCGTCGATCGCGCTCTTAACAGGCGATGTGGAAACAGTGAGGCAATCCACTTTCTCAGAGGCTGGCAGCTTTTCAATCTCTTTCCCTATGTTTGGAAGATCATCATGGTAATTAATTTATTTATTTTAATTTTTATTTCATCAAATAGAGAAGATAACAAGTGATAACTATTATAATTAACTTTTTTTATGTTAATTTTTCGTTTTTATGGAACCTATGTTGCTGCAAAAGTAATTTTATAAATACAAACTGGACTTAGTTTGTGTTTTGCCATCCATAATAAAAATACACAATAATATACTGTTATTGAGCCTAATAACCATAATGAATATATAAGTGAAAGACTTCATTACCTTTATTTGGCAATTTTAATTAAAAAAAGAAAATACAAATGATCACGAATAAGTCGGTAAAACAGTGGATCACATTACCTTTGAGTTTGACGGTTTTAAAGTTGCGCTCATAATCCTCATACGTCACGCAATGGTTTGCTACAAGATCCTCGATATCAACTTTGCCCAACACAACCCATTCTTCAAACCGAGTCTTCACACGAGCGAGTCTCCTGCAGATGGTGGTTGGATCGGTTAAGTAATGATGATGAAGAGTAGTTGAGTTGTTATCAAATAAGCCTAGTTTTGCCTTGTCTAAGGATGTTATATTTGGCTTCGCTTGTGTGTAACTGCAGTTAAACGGTTTTAGAATGTCAGTTGTAAGGTTGAATCAAAAACCAATGCAAGTAAATTCAATGGATTAACAATGGGTTAGACCAGGGGTCGGCAACCTACGGCCCGCGGGCCGCATCCGGCCTGCCAAGCAAAATCATCCGGCCCGAGACATCTTACTGAAGTATTATAGAATACGGCCCACTGTGTCATATGCACTCTTAGATTTTGATAAATTTTAACAATCTAATGCGGCAATAATAAAAAATGCGGCTGAACGTGTCTATTGAGAATGTGCGTGTGTAGACAAAGAAAATGCTTTTGAGAGAAAGCAATAAGTGTGTGTGTTTGTTGACATGCGCATTAATTAGTGAGAGTAGAAGCAATCCAATTGTAATATCATGACATTATGACGTCATGACACATATTATGACATGTAACAGTATGACACAACATACATCGTTTTTGCTATTTCAAGTGTTTGTATCATGTTTTTTACTAACTAAAGTCCTGTATAATAGATAATACTAGGTAGTAAACATATATTTTTCTAATTGATTTTGCAATCTTGAAATGTTATCAAAACGTAGAAAAGTTGATGTGGAGTTGAGAAATTTATTACGGCCCGCTGAGATAATTTTGAGTTGGGTTTTGGCCCGCGACTATGAAAAGGTTGCCGACCCCTGGGTTAGACAAACATTGTACCAATGTTATATACTATTACTTGTGGTTGATAATGCACATAAAAAACATGCACATGGCTTCAATAGTGGTAAAGCATTATCACAATAACCTCAGATAGTTCCCATACCCACCAGTTGGTCGATTATTGAATAATCTAATCAAGCAGACAAGACTACCAACCTAAACAAGTCCTCTGCTTTGCTGTATATCGTGTAGAAGTTCTCTGCGTTTCTGTCAATCATATTTGGAAATACGATTTGCCCAGTTGCAGCTGGATCATCGCCAACTTCTGTCACCCCACGAAACTGACCCGGAATCCCAATAAATCTCTTCATTTCTCGGTAGAACTTCGCACGAATTTCCTCGAAGGCAGGTCTGAATTGAAGCCGACCCTGCCTGTTGGTGATGTTGGTTGTTTGGTGTGGTAGGTGAGGCTAGGTCAAGTGGGGAGCGTAGTTTACCAATATTGATGGAAACAACCAAGAGAGAGGATTGTTCAGAAACTAAAATTTCGTGAGGGTTTAAATTCAACATAGAATTTAAACAATTATTAATTTTGACTGCGGTCATCATTTAAACTTTGGAAAGACTACGGAAAGAATTGTAGGATAACAACCCTACACAGATCAGCAAAGATACAATCATAACCAAAAATAATAATATTGTTCAGCAAAACGAACTGAGATGTTGTACCTGAAGGTCAACTCGACCCTTATTTCCGGCAAATTATGGTTGAGCGCTTGGAGACCCATTTGGTACTGGTGTTCCAGTGCTTTGTAGATCTGACGGTTCCAGTGGGCTCGCCATGGACGCACCGACGCCTCCTCCCCGGCTGCCTCGCGCCGCTGGACCTCCGAGATGATCTTACGAACGTCCGAGAGTGAATCCTTCCATTTTTGCTGGTTGCGGAGAAGATCAACGCTCATGAGGCTGTAGATCTGGAAGAAAGATGCAAGTTAAGTGCTTAAACATGCATCAAGATTTAACGTGTTTGGTGCAATCAACATGGATATTTTACAAGTTACTCTGTTTATAAAGGTGGCAACAGAGATAACATACTTTTGAGCGTATATTTATTATCTTAAAATTTTGAAACAATTTTTAGTAACTGTGAAACTAAAATAAACCCGAATCATCCAATTACCTGCGATTAATAACAGTACTTCTCCACCACAAGGGATAATCCAGTGCATCCTGTCAGCAGAGCAGATCTATATATACCAACGCTCAACCGACTTACCTTGTCACAAATCACATTATGTTGTTTCCTTAACCTTCTATTCTCTGTGGTCAACTTATCAGCTGCTTGTTGGAGCTTGGTGATGTATTCTTCCAATTCCTCTGGTCTGTCCCATGTGATGTGGACCCTTCCATCCCCCGATACCTGGGTGTGGGGGGGGTGATGGGATAATTAGTAACTACCCCGGTCTATTAACCATTTAGTACATGTATGGCCCAGATAGTTACCCGTTATAATTGAAGATATCAACTACACCAAATTGCTAGGACAACTCTCACTATAATAGTATAAGCCACAAGCATACACCAACTTAGTGGTGTTTGTCCTGGTGACAACATATGTTGCAAGAAATATTAATGAAGCCAGGTTTTCGACGAGAATTGGTTTTGATTGAAATAAATACTGACTGATTTACGAACATGTTTGTAAAAAGATCAATGCACCCGATTGGACCGGTGACTGCTTGTGTTACGTTATGCCAACGTGGACATGATTTACCACAACTTTAATGGGAAAAAGAAACTAACACAATTCTAAAACCACTAAGTTTTCTTTTAATCAAAAACAGCTACTATTTTAAGCATAACATGACAGGTTCTGCACATCCCAGCTAACAGCAAGTTTACGCAAGTGTGTTCCAACGATTAAAAGTAAACGAGCAGATTAATATAATCAAGTAGGTATACACTCCAAGCCTACCTTGCTCCCAGCTTTCGGCTTCTTGATGGTTCGCTCGAAATTAAGTGTTGACTCAAGCATGAGGGGTCGCTGACTTGGAATCATTTGTTGATCGATTGTGTTGTAGAAATGAGCAACCTGTTCATGCAAGTGGTAGTTTGTATGTGGTTGGGATATTAGAGTTCTGTTTAGGAAATGGAGTCTAAAACACGGGCCGAAGTTAAATAACTGCACGTCTATAGTAGATTTTACGGGGTATGTCTGGGTTTTCATTATCTACTGGCTTATAACTTTTAATTGACCTAATTAGTTTATTTTTGCTATTCATATATAGTAAAATACACCATGGTTTTTATAACAAAAGGAACAGTAACAGACAGCAACATAACAGTCGATGAATAACCCAAATACTAATGTAGCCACATGCTAGACATGGTTAAAAAATAAAAATTTTCGATTCCATTGAGTTGTAGTCAGGCACAATAATACACGTAGGCAAGTGTCCAACCTGCTTAAGCACGACAGCGTGTCTGTAGAACTTCTGTGCATGCGCAGCAGCGTGTTGTAGTTTAGATGGCACGCGATGTCCGAGACCAGCCAACTGCCTCACTTCACGTAGCATGGCCACCGTACCATCGGAGTAATGCACAGTGAGCCTTCCATCTCTGTGGTCGAGCTCCATCACTCGGCTCTTGTTCTGCAAGCTGTCGGGCAGGAATTGGGAAAAAGGGGAAGATTTGCTTGTTTGCTGTTTACAAATTGTCTCTTATTATAAAAAAGAGACTTTTTTTACAAGTGGCAGTAATTGTTATAAAACGTAGTCCCACTATAAATGTAGTCCTACACTGGCTGCAATGTTACAGTGTAAATAAAATTAATACAACAAATTTAACAAAAAAACTGATTTAAAATATGTCTTTTAAATTGCACATTTCTAAAAAAATTAAAAATAGTGATGTAAAAGCTAAGTTAAAAAAAAGCTTCAGTTTACATTTTTTTGACAAGGGAATGTTTTCTAGGGAACTGTTTGATGCAAATGAAATAAGGTTTGACACACAGACATTTTTTTAGAGCTTGACATGTCTCTTCAATTTTCCTTTTATCGTCTTATCTATTCAGGACAATAATTGAGTCCGATTTACTCTGTTGAGGTGGTATTACCTTATTGGGTCATTTGGATCATCCAGTGATGACATCATATATCCAGACCAGGACTGGAATTGCTCCTGTCGGTAACTGTTCATTTCATCTCGGGTTTTCGTACAACCGTCTTTAAACCGGTCGAAACCGGTCAAAGAACCAAGGATGTCAGATGATGACTTTAGGATTTCCTCCAACTGTTACATCACAGAAGTATTTGTTTATTTAGGAATTTTATAAACAGGGATGGGTTATAACACACATTTGTTATATTTCAATTGGATTAGAATACATTCCTTTTTGCATTTATCGAGAATTCTTTGTACCATTAAGTATTATAACACGGCACGGATTCTTATGGCCTTGGATTCGTAACCGCAGAAGCGTTAAGAATTAAAATATAATTTTTTAATTAAATGAAGATTAGCAAGGGCATTCCATTGTATTAAAATGCTGGGAAATCTGTATTCGAGAATTGACCCAATCTGATTTATCAATGTATGTGATTAATTGTTTTATTTAGTTTAATAAACTAAAATCATTATGAAAGTAATTTAGTCAACCAATGGAGTAAAACAGACTGTAATATAATTTATAAAATGTATACACATATAACAATAAGTATTTCTCATATATATATTATATTATAAAGAGCTTACTTTTCCTTCAAGTTGGCGAACCCATATAATGGTGCTGACCACTTCGGAAAGATTTTTTCCGCTTGTTTTGCCACTGGAGCCATTTCGTGAGCGCTCACGAAATTCACTTTTAAGATTCTGAAAATTTTAATTTTATCAACGCCACGTTAAAAAAGGGTTCAACAAATGTAAGTGTCAAGTGTTTTGTATGGTGCACTACTTCGCATTCAAGATTTGTAAGTACAGAATTGAATATGCACTATACACACACACTATGCATGTAGTAAGTATTACTCCAGTTTACTTTGCATAATTTAGATTTAAACTTCAATTATAAAATCCACATTAAACTTCAATTATAAAATCCGGATTTTAAATACAAAGTAAAATATGCACAAACCACATTGCATAGAATGGTGATGGTGGCAGTGCAATCAAGAATCAACATATATAAAACCAAATTAAAACATCTTCAGATTTTTAGAACATAATTTGATTATTTATTTAAATAAACAAGCATTTAATATAAACATTATTTGTGGTTTGTTTGTCGGTTATATTGTTTTATTTTCACCTTAGCATAGTTGGTGAGTTGTCCAAGCAAAGTCTCACGCTCAGGAGTGAGAGTTTGACTGATTCTGGGTCGTTTAATCAGCTCATTGTATCGCTGGAACTCATGGAGGAACTGGTGAACCTGGGGATTAGAACGATTAACATATAACCTTTAGTTGAAGATGCATTACAAAACATAATAATATAGATGGAAGTGTCATGATTGTCCCTGAGTTGGGACATCAACAAAGGGCAGCGAATCTATTTCCAGTTAATCGATAAAAACATAAAGAAACTAAGCGTGTGTTCATATAATAACTATATGTAAAAATTTGAACCCAGATTTTAATTAAAAAATAATATCCTTAATAATATTATATGATAGACATATCATATATTATATGATAGACAGAACTAAAGCTGGGCGTAATTGATCAAAGTTGCATTACAGAATTACGCCATCTCAGTTACGTAATTTTGATTCGACTTTCGCAACGTAATTCAGTTGTAAAGTAACTACGTAACTCTCTGTAGTTTTATATTTATGCCCAGCTCTAGACAAAACATATCAGTATTAGTACAGTATGTAGTAAACCAGTCCACAACATTTAAAAAAAATTTCTTACATTTCCTGAAGAATCATGAAGTCTTCTCCTTAATTTCCCTGCAACTGCTTCCTCAGCAGGTTGCAACGCTCGTTCGTAGCAGGCAACGGCCGATCGCCACGTTGGTTCTGTGTATGGGTTGTAATGCAACGCTGCGATCTTGCTGAACGACTTGGATAGAATGTCACTCGGGCACAAACGGTCTCTGTCAGTGGTCGAGAGAAGCTTCAACAGATGCTCGTGTACAGTACGGAGATCGCACACCTGGAAGAATGTAAATGGGAGTTGGATAATTATTTATCGCCATTGTGTGAGATAAACACTTGGTGACAAACACAGGAGCTGTTTGATTATCATCTAAAGTTATTGGCGAGAGAAAAAAAGGACAAAATAAACAAGGAAAGAAGGCAACACACCATAGTTTTATGGTTGATTACACAACTAGTCATATATATCACTTATGCTGTAGTTTACAAAAAAAGCAAAAACCACATGAAATACCGTATTTAAAATATATTTTAATAGATATTTACCATCTTTAAAAGAACACACATAAAAAAGAAACACATTAAAAAAGTTAAAAGAGCACATAATAAAATGTTTTTAGGAAATAAATTAAAATTCAAAATAAAAATATAAAAACAATCAAAGCTGGATACTTAAGTAAGTTTATCATTATAAGAATTAATATTGTGCACAATAGGAGGATTTAAAAATATTCAAAACTACAGGATCAAGGTAGCATTAGTTATGTACCATGGAATCTATAATAATCAAACCAGTATTTGGCTTAAATGGTGTACTGCTCAGACTGGCTTAATAGGTTGAGGATAAAAAAATGGTATTCATACCAGAAAAGAATGTAATTAAAATGGTAAAGAGTTAAGTTACTAAGTATAATGCACAGTCTACCTCCTGGAAGCGGTTCATCGAGTTGATGACATTAACTGCTTTGTACTTCCCACTTTTCCATGGGTGGGACGGGTATTGCTTCCACAGACGTGAGGTTAAAGTGGCAGCTAAGTTTACCCAGCGGTCACAGAGGCTCACAGCTTGTCTGAGTGATTCCCGAACTGGAATGAAACTGCTCTCCCAAATGGAAGTGAAGTCGGTATCCAGCTTGCGCTGTGCAAATCGACAAAGTTCATCACCTGTGGAAATACAGAATGTGAATAAAATGCCCATTATCCCCGAGTTAGTGTAGCTATTGAAATGTTTTAAAGTTGGGACTACCTTTAAATAATGATTTATGATAAATTCAAAGTACGACGGTGACAATCCGAAATTAATAGCTTCACTGTTTTGAGAATTGGCGGTAGAAATACATTTTTCCAAAAAATGTTTTTACCGGAATGAAAAACACACAAACCGTTTAACCAATTATCGCCTTTATATTATCCAAACTAATTTTCAATTTCCGTTTAATCCATTCGGTTCAAGCAACACTCATTATATACATTGTAACATAAAAACACAACGGCAACGAATAAGACATACAAAAGAATTAGAAGTCATACTGACCAATAACTGTGAAGAAATTGATCATCCTGGTTTCTGGATATTCCGGGAACTCGGTTTGTTTCCACAAATCATCCAACGAGTCTTGCAGTTGTTCAACCAGTTCGATTCCATCCCCTATAGATGATTGAGTGGTGGTTAAATGAGTTCCATGGAACTAATGTGCATGGCTACATTCTACGCTGTCTCATATTCAATTATTTTAAAGACTTTAACACATAAAACTAAAATTTTAAATATAAAGTATGCGAGGATTTTATTTTTATTATTTATTTCTAATTCTAAGTGATCAGCAAGTATATACGAGAATCAGCTTACAAGACTTATCTACAAAACTTAAATTTTCCAACCCATATTAATACCATTGAAAATTGTCGCAATTCTTTAGTATGCCTAAACATTTTTAAACTTTTATCACCTGTGAAAATATAAATATACTATCTGTACACAGATTAAAAAAATATAAAAACTAATATTTTTCCCAACATACCAAGGGACAGACTGTCAATGTTTTCAAACTGGTTTTCTATTGGTTTTAAATATTCAAGAAAATGTTGAGCTCGTTCTTGTACATCGAGTCTGGAGCCAGATAAGCTGACTTCGTGCCAGTATCTACATTCATCTAATGGGCTGAGAATACCTGCAAAAGTGAAAGGGTTGGAAGATGTTTATACACTTTTTTGACAACATTTTTTTAAATTCCTTTTTTAAAAGTAAGCATACTGATAGGTCAGAAATGAAGTTTGCTTTCAATTTATCTAACTAGCCAATGAAGCCACATATGAAGATTTCCATGTAACCAATAATATTGTTTATCAAGTTTAATTAGTTTTAAGTTCACATTATAGATGCAGGGCAAAAGTTCACAGACATGACACACATTACTTACTAGCATACTCTAATAAAGAATGGAGGATACTAGATAATAAACCAACTGTGACAATAATATTTAAAGCAAAATAATATAGTGAGATTGTTGAATGTTAAATTTAAGGTGGTGATTTCATCACAAACATAACAACATTGTCGAGAGTCCTACAAACAACCTGCTGCAATATCTTCCGATTGGCTTTCATCTCGGACATTGGCAGACTGAGATTTCCGAAGGGTTGTCCCCAAACTACGCTCCAAATCACCCAGAAGTTTTTGAACGTTTGGGTTCAAACCGGTATTGCTGGTGTCTTTCAATAAGCTTGGTGCAAATATCTGAAGAAATTATTGGTTAACCAAACTAAAATACTGATGTTATAAACTGATCCCAATTAATTTCTAAGAAAAATAAAAAACAATCACTAAATTTGTGGGGAATTTATATATTTAAAAATTTAGGTGTGAAGTCAGGATATATATTTAAAAATCATTATTAGTTTTCATGCTTTAACCACCTACATATTTTGTGTAGTAAAAATTAAAATAAATCCTGCCACCTTCTGTACGAAACTTCCTTCCATTATTGTGGCTAATATGTATTGAAATTTTGAACCAATTATCAGTCCTACTGTACCTTTTGAACACTGTGGTACAATCCATTGATCGGGTCGGGCATAGAGGAGATCAAAATATTGGAATGAAGGTTATTGGGGGTGATTGCTTCAGGTTTAGCTTTGAAAAACACAAGAACATTTTTCTTTCCAAGGTCTCCACTGATCTATAAACAAATCACATAGTTTTTTTTAAATTAAACATGGTATACAATAAATAAGTTATTGGATGTGTCATTTCCATCCTGTGTGGGGGAATCCCATTGAAGGATTGTATACTCGGTTATCATCTGATAATTTGTGCACATAGGGCAAATACAACTCCAGCAATCAATCGATCAGCAACAACAAACTTTCGGTGTTCTTTAATTATGTAACTAGACTTGTTCACAAAACTTGACACTCCACAAAAAAGCTCAACTGCCTTACAGAGTTCTATTGGCCGCTCAATTGTTTTGCATGTGGTAAATTCAAAATAAAGAAATTATTTTTAACATTTTAAATGTTAAAAAAAGAATATTTAAAGCTTTGATACATACACTTACCGAGTGAGTTAGATGAACTTTTTTGGAATCATCCAAGTACGATATCAAAGTTGTACAGTTTCCGTCGTCCAGAAACTTATTTAACTCATCTCCGTCGGTTAGTTTTAAATTGCTTTGATCATTGAAGTTGTGGGATATCAACTTAGTGATAAAATCTTTCCTTGTATCGCTTGCCATCTGTTTTGCCAAAAGAAACGACCGATACTAAATCATTTCCCGACTATCTCAACAAAAATAAATAAATCGAAATTCGCATTCTTTGAAACCGCTTGAAATAACTTGTCATCGTTTCCTTGCACCATAGAAACCTTATTTTGGGTATATTTCACAGTGGATTATAATCAGTGCGGGATTCAGGAGGTTCGCATGGGTTCCGTTCTTGGAACGTCGGGATAATCACCGATCCGATTCTGGCTTTTTTTACAGACATTAGACTTTTTAGGGAACCAGTTGGTAGTAAGTACGATACAAAAAAAAACCTGTTCCTAAAATTTTGAATCCCATCGCTGTTTATAATATTATTGTTTTATTTTACTGTTGTGTAGCAAAATGTTTAGCACGACCAGATTATATACAATATATTTTTTAAAACATAAAATATGTTTTAAACTTGGGTAATTAAATAAAGATTATATTAAGGACCGGTCTCAGTTATAAACAAAACTTAAATAAAGTATTTTCATAAACAATGTCTTTACCATCTATTGCATAGGTCGGTCAGCTGTTGGATTTGTAACGAGATCGAAACCAGTAATGTTTTTTTTTCAGTAAATTACAACTGTAGCAACGCCTGGGTGATAACGCCCTATACGGTTTCCTATTTACAACCACAGGCCCTGAACATATGTATGCCTGATCCAAATTTTTAAGCCAAGCCCCCAAGGTTAGTTTTCTACATAACGCAATAAGCTGACTTTCTGCCCATTATAGACTTATATATATAGTATCAATTAGTTAACGGACATTTCGGTAATAAATAATAAAACAACTGACTTTTTACAAACAAATTAGCCGTTTATATCGACAATGGTTAAGGTTACGTCACAAGAGTAGAAAAAACATGTATAAAATAATTTCCCCATTCACCAAAGTTTTGGCCTAAAAACAGCGATGGCGTTGTTGAAGAATAGAGCGCAAAATTGGACGAAATATATTCGGCATCTTATCCAATGTACGAACATAAGTAAAGCAGGTAATATTGTTAACAACGCCCTTGAACGAGAACCTCTTCATTTTTAACTTGGGCAATATTGTTTATTACGGTAACAAAGGAGCAAAAACTACACTACTAAACTAAACTCGTAACATTTTTATAAAGCATTCCATTCACAGCTTACTCAAGTGACAAAAATGCAGCATTAAGTAGCAAAATCGTGGGTGCAAGCAAAATCCCGGGTTCAAGCAAACGGAATAAGATTCTGTACACGCCGGGTCCTCTAATGGTCAGCGACCGAGTGTTAGGAGCGATGCGAACAGATATCGGCTCCAGGCATTCAGACTTCGAATACCTAATCACGTATGTACCCTGTAATATAACATGTGTGATTATACGATTTCTTCAATCGTGTGACGCGTGTGCGCTCTGTGCATGGTCTTAATGACAAACATTCACATCGCTATGACATAGATTTACCAAGATAGTTTATTCTTGTTTATCCCCATGAATAGGAAAAGCAAGGGGGTTACGACACGGGCAATCATCAGATCCTTTCGCACCCACCGTCGGTTTACCGGAGCTATTGCAGAGGGTTGTGTATGATTCAAATGTTTGTTCAATTTGGTAGAACCCATTGATCCGCTAGGTAGAGGCAATGTCTGTAAGTGCGGTTAAAATGCGCCACACTAAACAACCCGACTTTGAGACGCGGTTTTTAAGACTTCGGGTTTTTATAACCAATCGGATATTATGACCACCATGGGACCATACCATTTTAATATTATGACCAAAATGGTCAGGTCCCGTGGTGGTCATTATAAGCATCGCCTGCTGTATTGCAATGAGGTCTTTCTGCAACCATTCTAAAAACGTTCTTCCATAAATTTAAATTGCAGATTTATTCGGAATTCGTTGGTTCAGCTGGCGGGTGTAAACACTAACACACACACTGCAATACCAATGGCGGGTAGCGGGACACTCGCTATTGAATCCACTTTGAGCACTGCTCTTAGCGGGAAGAAAGGAACGGTAAGAATATTTAAAGTACATGGAAGCAGGTTTGGCAACACTTTGGAGATTTATAACTTAATAACATATTTAATATTGGTATCCATATATTAAAAAAACTATCCTTAACCAAAACATTTGTGAAACTATATTTACGAGCAGTATCAGTTCTGACATGTGTTATTTGTAGTGAATAAATTGACATTGCAGTAATATACACAACTATGTCCAAATACTAATTAAGCCCGAAAACGACGGCCGTCAAAGAACGCCATGGAAACAATAAATAAAAACAGGTTATGAAAAAAAGGACATGACCGTAAAACCCACACAAAATCACACTAAATGGTGAACAATTATTAGTAAACACAAAATTAAAAGGCAAGTAAATCCATAAGTAAGTGTGTACAGTTAAGATGGCCTATACAAGGGGGGGACAAAAGATTTAACATGAAACAAAGATGCACGGAATCAGTGTTTTTTTGCTATAGGTCCTTGTTTTGGAGAATGGTATGTACGGACAGAAGATCGCTAACATCTGCAAGCGATATGGAAATAACGTTGAGACTGTGCGAGTGCACACGGAGGCACTAGAACAAAGACTTCAACAATCTGATGACGTCATTGGAGTGGTATCAGTGCATTACGAAACCACATCAGGCATTCTTAACCCAGTGTTTGAGATTGGAAAAATCATAAAGCAGAAAAAGAAAGGTTAAGGCTGTTACAGCATTATGACTGTAGAAACATGGTGTTTTGACAACTTTTTAATAACAAAAGAATATCTTCCTAATTTACTCTTATTTTAGATTGCATTTTTATTGTGGACGCTATTTCAAGCTTCGGAGGTATACCCTATGACGCAACAAACATTGATTATGCAGTTAGTAGTGCGTGCAAATGTTTGCAGGGTGTGCCAGGAGTATCATTCGTCATTGCCAATATTTCGGAAATCGAAAAGTAAGAATAAATATAACACGTTTAAGAAAAAAAATAGTTTGTGGCGTTTGTGAATATTACCGCAGTGGTAAAAAATATATCATTGCTTCGTTAATACAGTAATACATAAATAGACTAAATACAACTTTTCATAGGATATTTTTAAACAACCGGTCATTTTAAATTTGCTTCTCTTTGCAGACAAGTTGGTATGAACAAAATTTTGACACTTGATCTTGCTGGGCAGTATCAAGAACTGGAACGAACCAGACAATTCCGGTTTACACCGCCAACACATGTCTTGTTGGCGTTGAAAGAAGCATTGCTGGAGTTGGAGGATGAGGGAGGTGTTGAGAAACGGATGAAAAGGTATTCAGTGTAATTATCATTGCTTAGTTCGACAGATTAGCTTGGAGGTTTAGTGCGTCGCAAAAATTTAGTCAAAGTCATAAACAACACACTGCAAAAGCTGTGGAAACCCCACGGTGGGCGTGAGGCAATCTGACGATTGCCCGTGTTATAAACGCTCATGAGCCGCGCATTGCGTTTCCCGCGGGGATAAATCATGAATATCATATCTTTTCAGTGTAATTATCATTGCTTATTCCGATAGATTAGCTTGGAGGTTTAGTGCGTCGAATTTCAGCCAATGGGTTTTAGATTAAAAAATGGTTTCTGGCTGGTCGGTTGTGTCGTCGGACAAGGCACGGACATCGAATTAACCTAGTAAAATGACGAGTTCGACAAAATTTAAGCATTATCTAAATCATAAACAACACACTGCAGCAACATAAATATCCTATCCTTTGCTATCTCCTTTCAATATGACAGTATGAATAGGATCATGATTATCCTCTCGTTCAGAAATCACAGCGTTTTTTAAAAACATGGTCAAAATAAAAGTCAGAAAACCTCGTGCACACTTATGTTTACCTAAAGTTGTGTTGAATACGATAATTACATTCCTACTTTTTTATTCAATCATTTAGCATTATTTTTACGTGCGTGGACATTTTATTGATAATAATGGATGGTCCTTTTAGAGGAAACAAATTAATTAACATAAACTAATTGAAGCCTTATTGTATCCAGGTTCAAAGAAAATGCGTCAATTTTAAATCATGGGATGCAGAAATTAGGATTTAAACACAGCACTGATAAAGATCAGAAAACTCATATCGTGACGTCGTTCCAATACCCGGAAAACCCCCGGTTTGTGTATGGGGACTTTATGGACAGACTCGACAGACGAGGTGAGATGGGGAAAATTTTTATTGGTGGAATTAAATGGCGTATAGAAGGTTGCTGGAAAATGCTTACAAACGGTTATGGTAATCTCTGTGATTTCCCGGTGATTTGTTATCAGTGACACAGCACTATACTTACTCACAACAGAGATCAGTGGATCTCCACCTTTTTGGGCGGACCCTGCATATGTCGTCAAACCAGTAGTGGACAGCTTAGGGCTTTTTACTTTTATTACGCAATCTTAACTGTCACATTGCATAAGGGTGTTAAATTAGTTAAACAATACGTTGAATACAACAATTTCAAAAAGTGTAATGTATTAATATCATAAATTTTCGAACCACTGATGTAGATTTACATGTGTCGTTACTGTATACATACATTACGCAAAATATATCCAATTGGTATATTGTCTTATTCGTCCTTTCCATGTAGGTAGGTGAGGAATATGCTGACTATATGATCGGTATTACTTGTTGTATAGGTCTTCAACTGTGCGCTGAGCGAACGAATACAAAAGGTCACTTCCGAGTGGGCACCATTGGAAATCTATACCCAGAGGACATGAAATTGCTGGTAGATGGAATTGAAGACGTTTGCGCGGAAATGGATATCAAATTGCCATTGAGTTAAAGAATGTTTATGGTCGGGGGTGCATGTTTGAACGGTTGTGCAATAAAGTGTTGGCATTAGCCTTAATGGCTACATTATTCCCTTTTGTGTTTATTGCCATTTGTTTTCGTCGAACGGTGTACATTTTGTGGCTGGTTATCCTGTCTGGCCTCATAGGTCAGTAGGTAAGAGCTGTTTTTCAACCAAAATGTGGTTGAAACGAAACGGGCTGTTGGTTTGGTCGGTCGCGCCAACCATTCGGACAGACAACCGTTACTGAGTGAAAAAAAGTGTTTTTTTTTTTTTTTTTAACTGATCTAAGTTTCGAACCCATGATGGGCTCGTCACGAGGACCGTTTTTTTTTTGTATAAGAGTCGGTATATGTATCGGTCGCGTTAACCATTCGGCCACAGAACTCTATAAAAAAGAAGTTATATAGTTATTTTTACTGTTTGACCTCTAGTGCCACCTAACTGCTAAATAAACTAACTAATACATTTTTTTTAGAAACAAAAGTTTTGTTTCTGACATCTCGCTTTGGAAAATTTTTGTTTCTTACCGTTACATATAGGGAACGAGATAGCAAAAATCTTAATTTTGTATGTATAATACTAATAACGCTGCCAAACCATATTATGACTTAAATCAGGTAAAACCTCTTTGGCCAAAACTTTTTTACACTTATTGTGTTTTTACCGAATCTTTGCGGGATAAAGCAGACATTGTCAGTAAATTATAAATGTAAATACTGTGGAATAATAGCATAGGGCCTATAACGGCAATGATGACCAAAAACATATTAATAATTAAGTAATGTAAGGAACAAACATCAAAAATACCGCTTCCATTTGTTTAAATTTAACTATCTACCACCCAATTTACAGTTTATAAACTATAAAGAGAGCTTTGTTGTTCTGTGATGGACTAAAGGTTCAGGAGGATATCCAAGCCGTAACATGTAACAGTATCAAATACAAAAGGAGTGTGTGGATTGTTCCCAGATTTTCCAAGATGAATCCCCACATGGAGCTGCAAATCTAATCTCTGCAATTTTAACCGACTTCAATCGACTGGAAACTTTAACTCTTAAATCAGACAGTGGCAAATTGAAGACCTCCAACTTTCGGTAGTTCTGGATTTTTAAAGCCATAGCCAATACCCGCAAATGATTTACGTTATTTACCAGGACGGAAGCAGACACTTGTTGTTGCAGTGGGACCTACTATAAGAAGTTATAAATAGCTTGATTATATCGCTTGTGGTATCCAGACAATAATTTTGACCTGCCAAACTTTTTATAATTTGTACCGGGAATAATTCGAAAATAAGGGAATGCGTTTATTTTAGGAAATGTACGAAATGTTGAAACTAGGATTGTGCCCTATATACCCCAATCATCCGGGCAAGTGGAACGATTTAACCGCACATTGCAGATGGTGTTGTCAGCATTCGTCAATGAAAATCGGAATGACTGGAATGTGCATTTTCCATATTTCGGCATGTCGTATCGATGTACCGTACTGGAACCAACAAATTAGACCCCAAATCGGTTAATATGGGGAAGAGAGACCACGTTGCCCATAATACTGGTGGGAAGCCCACTATCTTAGCAACGTCCCTGTCACGCAGAATATGTGGCATGGATGAAATCGGCAACTGAGAACGCGTTTAATATGACCTTTACTTATTTAAAGAAAGCAGAGTTGTGACAATAACAAAACTATTACAAGCGCGTTTATTTGTGGTCGTTCAAGACAAACGATAGGTTGTACTAATACTACCCACCGACAGGAAGAAAGAAATCGAAAATGATGAGGACATGCAGGCGGCTGCGTCCCCTAATGATTCGGTGCATTTTAATTTTTTGTAGGTAAGGTTTTCTTTTATTTCAGTCGGTAATTTTAATTCTTTCAACTTTTTTTAATTTAAAACGCGTTTAATTGTTTTTAAATAATATTTTGAAGAACTTTAGAACGACACTCATAGACAACACACATTTTATATGCCCAGAGGCAAAATAGTTTGAAGGCGGATACCATGTTAACTTACAAAGCGTGAGAGAAGCGTAAATAAAGTCAGTGTCGAGAATTTAGAAAGAATAAATGTACGTTGAGTGGAAAAAATGAACTAGATAGTTTACAAGATTAGCTTTTTTAAATCTAATTTAATATTATAAAAAATTAAGGGTATAAAGTATTTTTATTTCAAGCAGACGTAAACATGAATAAAAGGGAATTGTTTTTAGCACTTGTGAGTATTTCTTTCGGGACCACGATGTTGTACACGGCTGTTTTGCAAACGAAACCTATAAACAATTGTAATGTCGACACCAAGAATACTGAAGAAATAAAAGTTTTTACTGAATCGAAATATATTAATCCACAACTTGGAGATATTTTAATACAAGTCGACGAAGAGAGTAAAAGACGAAGGTCTCCGTACTACGGTTTGAAGTACAAGCACACCTACGGACTACCGTTGTCTCATTTTAATCTACGATCATTTAGAAATAATCTGACGGATTGGAAGCACTATTTTCCGGAATTAACAAACGCTCTTAATAGTTTTGCAAAGAGTAATCCTTCCCACGACGAACTTGCTTTTACATCGCCCAATACAACGGTGATAGTTATAGAGGGAAATAGAAGTAGATATATGACAGGCGATACATTCAAAGCCACTATATATGCCAAAGATAGACTTGGCCGACCCAAAGAATTCGGTGGAGATTTTTTTCGTGCTCGACTTTTGAGTAACACAGGTGCTATCATCCCTCGTGATGGGATACCTTGTGTTATTATTGATCATTGGAACGGTTCTTACTCTATAACCGCACCACTGGTTCAGGCTGCTGTTTTTACGCTAGAAGTTGTGCTGGTTTCGTCTTTAGAGGCAATCTCGCGTTTGATACAGTTTACAGCAACAAACCGGGAGATTGGTCGAGTTTACTTGGCCGAATTGGAGTCGGGGGAGAAAGTTCATTGCAACGTGGATATGTCGGCTTACCCAATGTGAGATTTTCTATGTACCACATATATACTTTATTAACACGCGATATATTGAGCCGGAAGTGTGCTCGTTTCCCACATGTTGTGTTCAGGCACAGTTGTCGATTCATTTTTCATATGGCAGTTATATATGCGAAGTGTGAAGCAAAATTGTGCTTTAAATTCATTTTTTGCTCTACTTAGATATGCTCTACATTGACCATATCATATGATAACTTTTTCATTTAGATACAGAAACACGGAGACTTGTGATTACAGCAACCCACGTAACCAGGAACCATGGTTCTGCATCAAACCCCCCTCGGGTGTTTGTTCACGCATCATCAACATCGTTTTCAGCGAGATGCCGGACGAAGAACCGATACATAACTTTGCAGCTACCTTAAAATCCAAATACGAGACCATGTCTGTAATTAATGGTTCTGGGGTAAAACTTTTAGTTCTGCCGCAAGATTCCGCCGATGTAGGCTTATCCAGTTTAGAAGACTGCGTTGTTAAAAACCACAAACACGTTCGGCCGAACGGTTACATGTGGGGTGGGCGATGGGTTTCGTTGACTTGTGCAAATACTCTTCTAGCAGTGCGAGACACTCGAAGGTGTCTGGAAAACAAAGTGGTCTACTTTTTTGGCGACTCTACCATCCGAATGTACAGTTTTTTGTTGGGAGAACGACTGAACTTGCGATCTGTTGGACCAGAATCATATTATATTTGGCAGAATCCCAAAACCATTTATAGTTTTGGTCTAAATATAACGACATATTACAGGGCGCATGGGCCGCCTCTACAGAACCCAGGTGGGCCCGAAGCGCGGCCTTACATCAGCGACAGTTTGGACGGAATCCGGGTTGCTGGTAAAGACACGTTCATAATATTCAACATCGGGGCTCATTTGCATAAATTTCACCCTTCAATATTCATTCACCGCATGCAAGGTATACGCGATGCTGTTTTGCGACTTTTAAATCGTTTTCCCGAAACTAGAATCATATACCGCGGCCTTAGCGTTCTCTCAACGCCCTTAGAGTGGTATTTCTACCGATACGATGTTATCGTACGCGATATATTCAAGGATATTAAAAACTTCATGTTTCTTGATTTTTGGGATCTAACCACGGTGGTTCCCCAAAATGACTACCACCCACCAGCTTATCTCACAGAATTAAAATCGCTTGTTCTTTTTGACTACCTATGCAGCTAAAAAACAACACTGTATTATTAGGTTGTTAGCCTTTATTCTAATTTTATAACCTCACAAAATAAAAGATTCAGGTGATTGATTTTATCGTACTATGAAATTTTCATGTGAGAAGTTTGTGTATTTTCCCTGTGTCGTTCTATACCCTAAAGATATTGCTAAGTTTCTTTAAAAAAATAAACTGAGTTAGAAAGATCAATTAAGTGCCTCGTACAAGATAGTGGCGGGTTTCAATTCGGCTATCCTTCGGCTGACAGCCAGATGTGCTACTAATGAGCTTGCACTCGTCGGTTGACAACTGAAGCTACTGAATTAAAGGGCGCCTGGTCTTTAATTTTATACTGATAAGACGGGAAAATATGTCAAATTATTTTTCTAGGATCTTTTTTAACTCGCGAACGACCATTTATTAAAGCTATTACCGTGTGTTTTATATCATTGATACCGCTCAACAATAAATGGGTGCCGACTCAGAGCTTGGCCAAAGCACTAAATGTTACGGGAAAAAAGCTATATGTGGCTGGGGCTTAATTGTACAAATATATTCATTTAAAACGTCTAGTAAATAAAGAAGTCATACAAAACAATTATTATTTATCAAATCTGAAATCTCCGATATATTTTACACAGAAAAATGCCTATAATTGTACTTTAAATACACAGTTTTTCAAATAAATAATGATAATAACAATACACTTCACACACAAAAAAATGTTAATTGAAGTCACTTCATTGTAAATGCAACACTTACTTCGCCGCGTTCACTCGGACACCGCTCGGAGCTAATTCTGTAAAAGAACTTCTAATCAAGAAATGGCATTTTACTCTTTAAAATAACAAGAAAAGGCAACAAAAATGCATATCGCAGTTTGACTAAACAATATTGTTTTAACAGAAAGTAAAATATTAGTTGATCTTGGACCTAGGTAAACCCTAATTGTCAGATTTTGCAAAACACATCGTCTGGAGGCAGGAGCAATAGTTAGTCTAACGCCGTGTGTAGCTGTAGCTGTATTATACGCACCTTAAATATTAAGCTGGTGTATTAACGACCAATAATACCGAACACGCAGGTAATGTCAAAATTGTAAGTTTTCCACGTCCAACAATTTTCGGCTAAAAGACGATGCTTATATCGATTGAGTTAAAACATCGTTAAAACATCGAAATACAGGTATAAATATAGGAAAATATTGGTAATACAGTTCTACCAATACGTGCAGACAATTATTGGATTGTATTTATTTAATGTTGGTTATACTCAATGGTTAATATCATCAATGTAGTGCTGTGTAAATAAGATGAATAATCGTGTCACATCTATAAGACGGGACAACGAAGGGGGTTAAACCTCAAATAACGATTTGCATTTCACGCGTTTATCAACATTGTTCATTTTTTATATCATTTATAATATTTTACTTTCATATTTTTTGAATAACTGCTTTTAGTTTCAATGAATTGTTTTAAATCCAGAAAGTGTTAAAATAAATCCACACCTAGATGCAAAATCTCTGTAATGGAACTTCTGGGAACGTACATTAATGTTACTAATTTCCATGGTGTAGTTTTTGTATACATAAGTCCTGCAGCCCAAATATTGACTTAAAGGTCTCACCTTTAACTTTCTTCAGATGCGGTAATGCAAGTTGCGTCAGGTGGAACACTGACCGAAGGTTAATGTTGAATGAACGATCGAAGTCTTGCAAAGTTGCCTGATGGAGATTGTTATTTTATTCTTTAAAATCAGCTAAACAGAAAACGGTGACCATCGAACTGACCGAATAGCTTTGGTGGTTAATGCGTCAGTGTTCAGTTTAAGAGTCCAAGCATAAGAGTCCAAGTATTGACACTGGTCACTGGGTAGTTAGTTTGGTCCTTGCGCAAAGCACTTAGCAGGGTACTATATGCTAATCAACATTCCTGAATCATTCATTTTCTACGCCTCACAAGGGCAAACTGTATAAACATTTTGTATCGCTGCCTGTTTTACTGAAGTGTTTACCAGTCTTTTTGCCTCGTCTGTTTATTTACAATTAACGCCATATTTGTTTAAACCAGTTATTAATATACTTACCTCTTCAATGCCGCTCGCCAATGCTATGCCAGCATTATTTACAAGAACATCTAATCGTCCAAATTTCTCAACTGTTCTTTGGACCAAATTTTCAGCTTGGCTTTCGTCGCATATGTCAGCTACCGTTTGAAAAACCTAAGAACGACACTCATAGACAAAACAAAGTTTATATGCCCAGAGGCGAATTAGTTTAAAGGCGGATACCGTGTTAACTTACAAAGCGTAAATAAAGTCAGTGTCGAGAATTTGGAAAGAAAAAAATGTACGTTGAATGGAAAAAATTGTACTAGATAGTTTACAAGATAAGCCTTTTTTAATCTAATTTAATATTTAAAAAAATAAGCGTATACAGTATATTTATTTCAAGCAGACGTAAAAATGAATAAAAAAGAATTGTTTTTAGCACTTGTGAGTATTTCTTTCGGGACCACGATGTTGTACAAGGCTGTTTTGCAAACGAAACCTATAAACAATTGTAATGTCGACACTAAGAATATCGAAGAAATTAAAGTTGCTACTGAATCGAAATATATTAATCCACAACTTGGAGATATTTTAATACAAGTGGACGAAGAGA
>CH003275.1:241353-252091 GCA_000149265.1 Ciona savignyi
GAATTAACAAACGCTCTTAATAGTTTTGCAAAGATTAATCCTTCCCACGACGAACTTGCTTTTACATCGCCCAATACAACGGTGATAGTTATAGAGGGAAATAGAAGTAGATATATGACAGGCGATACATTCAAAGCCACTATATATGCCAAAGATAGACTTGGCCGACCCAAAGAATTCGGTGGAGATTTTTTTCGTGCTCGACTTTTGAGAAACACAGGTTTTGTCATCATTCCAGATGGGATACCTTGTGTTATTATTGATCATTGGAACGGTTCTTACTCTATAACCGCACCACTAGTTCAGGCTGCTGTTTTTACGCTGGAAGTCGTTCTAGTTTCGTCTTTAGAGGCAATCTCGCGTTTGATACAGTTTACAGCAACAAACCGGGAGATTGGTCGAGTTTACTTGGCCGAATTGGAGTCGGGGGAGAAAGTTCATTGCAACGTGGATATGTCGGCTTACCCAATGTGAGATTTTCTATGTAACACATACATACTTTATTAACACGCGATATATTGAGCCGGAAGTTTGTGCTCGTTGCCCACTTGTGGTGTTCAGGCACAGTTGTCGATTCATTTTTCATATGGCAGTTATATATGCGAAATGCGTGAAGCAAAATTGTGCTATAAATTCATTTTTTGCTCTACTTAGATATGCTCTACATTTACCATATCATATGATAACTTTTTCATTTAGATACAGAAACACGGAGACCTGTGATTACAGCAACCCACGCAACCAGGAACCATGGTTCTGCATCAAACCCCCCTCGGGTGTTTGTTCACGTATTATCAACATCGTTTTCAGCGAGATGCCGGACGAAGAACCGATACATAACTTTGCAGCCACCTTAAAATCCAAATACGAGACCATGTCTGTAATTAATGATTCTGGGGTAAAACTTTTAGTCCTGCCGCAAGAATCCGCCGATGTACGCCTATCCAGTTTAGAAGACTGCGTTGTTAAAAACCACAAACACGTTCGGCCGAATGGTTACATGTGGGGTGGGCGATGGGTGTTGTTGACTTGTGCAAATACTCTTCTAGCGGTGCGAGACACTCGAAGGTGTCTGGAAAATAAAGTGGTCTACTTCTTCGGCGGCTCTACCATCCGAATGTACAGTATTTTGTTGGGAGAACGACTGAACTTGCGATCAGTCGGACCAGATTCACATGTTATTTGGCAGAATCCCAAAATTATTTATAGTTTCGGTTTAAATATAACGACATATTACAGGGCGCATGGGCCGCCTTTACAGAACCCAGGTGGGCCCGAAACGCGGCCTTACATCAGCGACAGTTTGGACGGAATCCGGGTTGCTGGTAAAGACACGTTCATAATATTCAACATCGGGGCTCATTTGCATAAATTTCACCCTTCAATATTCATTCACCGCATGCAAGGTATACGCGACGCTGTTTTGCGACTTTTAAATCGTTTTCCCGAAACTAGAATCATATACCGCGGCCTTAGCGTTCTCTCATCGCCATTGGATTGGTATTTCTACCGATACGATGTTATCGTACGCGATATATTCAAGGATATTGAAAACTTCATGTTTCTTGATTTTTGGGATCTAACCACGGTGGTTCCCCAAAATAACATTCACCCACCAGCATATTTCACGGAATTAAAATCGCTTGTACTCTTTGACTACCTATGCAGCTAAAAAAACAACACTGTATTATTAGGTTGTTAGACTTTATTTTAATTTTATAAACTCACAAAATAAAAGGTTCACGCAATTGATTTTAACGTACTAAGAGATTTTCGTGTGAGAAGTTTGTGTGTTTTACTTTTGTCGTTGTATACCCTAAAGATATTGGTATTTTTGTAAAACATTAAACTTAACTGAGTTAGAAAGGTTAATAAAGTGCGTCGTACAAGATAGTGGCGGGTTTCAATTCGGCTATTCTTCGGCAGACGGCCCGATGTGCTACTAATGAGCTTGCACTCGTCGGTTGACTGTTGAACCTACTGGATTAATGAACGCGACTTTATTTTATACTGATCTTTATTTTTATACTGATAAGACGGGAAAATACGCAGACTAATTTTTCCAGGATCTTTGCCAAATCGACAACACCGTCCATTTATTAAAACTATTACAGTGTGTTTTATATCATTGATAGCCTACTACTTAACATTGAATGTGTGTCCGCTCAGTGCTTAGCCTAAGGACTCAATGTTTCGGAAAAAAAGAAGATGCCTGAAGATATACGTATCCGGGGCTTAAATTGTACAAATATATATCCATTTTAAACGTCTAGTAAATAAATAAGTCATACGAAACAATTATTATCTTTTTAACAATTAGCGTCTTTATTAAATCTGAAATCTCCACAGAAAATGCCTAAACGCCCTTTTATTACACAGTTTTTTTCCAAATAATTAATGCTAATAACAGTACACTTCACAGACAACAAAATTAAACTTCAGTTAAATTTCACTGCCCATTTAAAATCCTTCCTCCATCTACCATAAGACAAGTTCCTGTGATCATTTTGGCGGCGTCGGAGGCTAAAAAGGCTACCGCATCAGCGACATCTTGTGGTTCAACCACTCTACCTAGAGGGTGAAACGGTGCAGATTTCTCATAGTATTCATCAAGGAGCTCTTTAGTTTTAAATCGGGACTGGTAGATAGTTGTTTTAACACTTGCAGGGCTGTTAGGAAATGATCGATGTTAATTGAAGTCGCATTTCATTGTAAATGCAACACTTACTTCGCCGCGTTCACTCGGACACCGCTCGGAGCTAATTCTGTAAAATTCGGTAAAATATTAGTTGCTCCTGGTAAACCCTAGTTGTCAGATTTTGCAAAACACATCGTCTGGAGGCAGAAGCAAAGGTTAGTCTAATAACGCCATGTGTAGCTGTATTATACACATCTTAAATATTAAGCTGGTGTATTAACGACCAATAATACCGAACACGCAGGTAATGTCGAAATTGGAAGTTTTCCACGTAAAAATACATTTAGACCAGCTAAAGACATTCTGGAATAATGAAGAACTGAACCGACCTAGAGCAATAGTCTTCGTAAACTGGTCAAGAGCCGCCTTTGTCATGTCATAAACAAGAAGTGCTGGATATTGACGTGTGCTACATATACTAGAAATGTTGACGATATTTCCTGAAAGTATTTAAAGTTATTATTTATACATAGAGAGAATATGGAATATTTATAGATTGGAGTGTTGCTTGTTTAAAAATTGGACGTCTTAAGTGACATTGAGCATCATATGACGTTCAATAAGTATACTAGGCTGGATATTGGTGATACAGTTTTACCAATACGTGCAGAGAATTACGGGATTGTATTTATTTAATGTTGGTTATAGTAAATGCTTGAAATATTCAATGCAGTGCTGTGTAAATATGATGAATAATCGGGTCTTATCTATAAGACGGGACAACAAAGGGGGTTAAACCTCAAATAACGATTTGCATGTCACGCGTTTCAACATTGTTTATTTTTTATATCATTTATAATATTAAAATTTTACTTTTCATATTTTTTAAATAACTGCTTTTAGTTGTAATGAACTGTTTTTAATCCAGAAAATGATAGGATAAATCTACACCTAGATGCAAAATCTCTGTAATGGAACTTCTGGGAACATACATCAAATATTGACTTAAAGGTCTCACCTTTAACTTTCTTCAGATGCGGTAATGCAAGTTGCGTCAAGTGGAACACTGACCGAAGGTTAATGTTGAATGAACGATCGAAGTCTTGCAAAGTTGCCTGATGGAGATTGTCATTTTATTTTTTAAAATCAGCTGAACAGAAAACGGTGATCATCAAACTGACCGAATAGCTTAGGTAGTTAATGCGTCAGCGTTCAGTTTAAGAGTCCAAGTATTGACACTGGTTACTGGCTAGTCAGTTTGGTCCTTGGGCAAGCACTTAGAAGGGTACGTTCTGCTAATCAACATTCCTGAATCATTCATTTTCTACCCTTCACAAGGGCAAACTGTATAAACATTTTGTATCGCTGCCTGTTTACTGAAGTCTCTCACCAATCTTTTTGGTTCGTCATTTCATTTACAGTTAACGCCATATTTGTTTAAACCAGTTAATAATATACTTGCCTTTTCAATGCCGCCCGCCAATGCTATGCCAGCATTATTTACAAGAACATCTAATCGTCCAAATTTCTCAACTGTTCTTTGGACCAAATTTTCAGCTTGGCTTTCGTCGCATATGTCAGCTACCGTTTGCAAAACCTTGAAATGAAAAAATCAGTAAAGTAAAATAGCCAGAGTAGGGTATAACTTACTTCTTTAGCATTCTCTCCACATTTATTCGCCACTTCGTGCAATGCGGTTTCATCACGTCCTGTTATCGATACGAGAGCGCCTTCGTTCGCAAAATGAATAGCAATTGTAGCACCAATACCACGAGATGCGCCTTTTTAAACACATCAAATATTATGTTAGATAGGTTATTTCCTGTTTCGCTTGTGCACAGATATAATAGGGTAACTCTAACTAGGTTTGCACAAAAGTGTACGTTTGTATAACAACGACGACACTGTTTTATAGTCTTGTTCATGTCTTATTTACTTGATAAACCAACTACTGCCCAGTGTTTAAAATGTTCTAGCTTTTTAACTTACCTGTTATTAAAATCACCTTCCCTTTAAATTGACTCATACTTTGCTTTGCACGGCTCTAAAATAATCTATCTGCGGCTGTGTTATGTACTTAACTGGCACACATGTGTAGCAAGCGATGCGCTTCGTTAAACACAGTCTTTGCCGAGTTTGCGTTTTTTTGTGAGCTACATTATAAATCAACAATGAACTCTCCGCATACAAGTTTAAAGTAAAACTGTTTACCAAACGTTGCAACATTTGCATGACCCTGCGACACGACAAACCGTAAAAATAAAACATTAATGTTTGCTGGTAACTGGTAGATTTCTATTTCTTTAACTTTTTAGTTTAAACAGATTTTGTAGCTGAGGTTAAATGAATCCACACGTGTTTTTCTTGATTAGGCTATTACCGACCAAGCCATAAACATTTCCTTGATTAAGCTATTATTGATCAGTCCATAAAATAAATATAGTTGGCGTGTATGCTAACAGTGTATATAAAATAGCACCAATTTGTAATTATTTTACTGCAGGTAAAATTGGCTTTAAGACGAGCGTGTCTACATAACGTTCCTAGACTTCAATTACTTCCAAGTTTCGTATTACAGTACATTAATTTTGTTATTGTAGCATATTGTTAACAAATTGGTCACAATCTATGTCTAATTATTTCGAACGTTGTTTTGTGTTAATTAAATCGCTTCCATCTGTTGTTAGCCTGTACAGCATAAGTTTTTTTTTAAATAAAGGAACTGTACTAATTAAATGTTGGCACCCAAAGTCTTATCTGAACGATGTTAGTACGAACACATCTGGACGTTATAACACAGGGATGGGCAACCTTTTTCGGTCTGGGTGCCAAAATCGGGTAAAATTAATGGCAAAATCCTTCCGCGTGCCAACAAACAATTCGTGAGAACATATTTCTTTTTCATTCTTAAAGGTTCCTATTTTGAAAAAATGACTTAAATTTACAAAAATAGTGAAAACGCAATATAACAAAAACAAAAATAGACGTTTATACCACCGATTTAATTGTAATATAAATGTTTTATTTCGTAACCAGGATCTAGTACTTGGTATTGCTGATCAAACCCGACTTGATTGCAGCGAGAGCAGTGCTTATAAACACGGTGGTTATAATAAACAGAGTCAAATATATTGTGTAATTGATTGCTGTGTTTATGTTCAACAACCCTGGTACATCGACCACCATACGATAACTCATCGCAAGCTCCATGTTTCTGTAGCAGCTGTAGTAACCACCATTCTTGGTCTATAACATAAGGTTTGTAAGATGTAAGTGCAGAAGCTTAACCAGCAACACAATAGTTTTGTAAAGCATGGTGATACAGTGGTCTAAACTAAGAATTTTTTTTTGGCCAGTCGTCACTCATTGTAATCCTGTCATGTACTTGCTGCAAGCTACTACAGATGATGATACTTATTTGGAACACCCTCCTTCCTATCCATGAGAATAGAACTTGAGTTATCACATTAACAGCTTACAGATACAGTTGTGTGGACGAATGGTTTGGCGTCCGATTTATATACAAAATAATATACATAAGATCTCTGGTTTAAAACTCGGACCAGTAAAAAAGATACAACACTAACTTACAGTAATTGGGTTGATAAGCAAAGAATCGTTTGGATAGATGAAAGAAGCCAGCTCCGTGAGTTGTTTGCTATTGACTGCATGCCTTGTCAGTGCGACCACCACACTACCAGCATCATACTGCCACCGCATCGCAGCGTTCGGGTCGATACTACACGACAACATGGCCGACATTCCAATACTCCGGTGAATGATATGACGTGTTGCCCGTGGCGCGGCGGTAGGGGTTTCCCCTGGTATGTGGCGGTTTTAAGTTGTTGTCTGGACTGTTTACTTATACCCACATTACCTGATCTGGCGTTTATGATGTAATAATCTTTTTTCTGCACGCACTTCGCAGTACAAGACCTGATTATAAGGTAATCATTAAACTTGGCCAGTCGCTCACGCTTAGCTGATGGCAGGAATCGCGATCTACAGGGAAGTCTACGACCAATGACGTCAGCATAAGTTGATTCACTCGTATAGCAGAACCCTGTATTACACAATATCCGTTGTTACATGGTTGCAGGTATTCTGGTATGTACCGTTAAAACGCTCCTCTTAACATGATAATAACTACTAACAGACAATGTGTATCGAGCGCGTGATGGTATATTAAGACCGGGGTTCCCACTTCGGAGGAAACAAGGACATCAGATCCAAACTTCCTCATTCATATCATGACAGCAAAACCTACCATATCTCCGTTGTTCACCAGTGGTGCCGCATGCGTCACAAGCTTGCCAGGTTGACCAGTGCCACGTTATCCAATCCTCCCCGTGCCAGCCCTGCTTGTGCCCTGACCACCATCATCTGATAACACGGTTTCCAAACTCTCCAAATCCACAACGTTAATGTAGAAGGTCCTCAATCGATTCTTTAAAGGAGGGCTGCGGGCCAGCGGTTTAGTGTTTAGGTTTGGAGAGTCGGTAATCACCGACATTAACATAACGCTGTTTATAGCTTGCACTATGCAGCAGTACACATACCTGTGTAAGACTGCAGTGTTGCAGAAGTAGACGCCGGAATCGTGGATCTGTGGCTGAGTGAGGCGCAGTTCAGAGCTATTTCGCTCAACGGCAACACTTTCGATACTTATGCGTCTCTGTGATGGTAATAAAACAGGAGCACACAAGATACTGGCGAGGAGATGTTGTAGTCATACTTTGATTCAATGCCATCATGTTGAAATGGTTTTGTACTTACCCTTAAATTTATTAGTTGATCGAAATTGCCTGTCAATTCTTCAAACAAACACGGGCATAATTCGGCGGTCCCTTTCAAACCCTCGCACACCACTTTGCGGCCAGTCTCCACGAACTTTAACTGCAAAATTTAGTTGATAGACAGTCGTTAAATGATGGGATAGGATATGTTCCTATAGAGAGTGAAATAACGTAAAAAAAATCAACAGATTACTTGGTACCCACAGCCAGAATACCGGAGTGACTGCAGTTTGTTGTATATGTCGAAAACATTTATATATTTTAATCCCTTGTCGTTTATCCAACGGGTTTGGCAACATGCGAAAAGTGCCGTATACCCATAAGCAAGAACACAGTCGACTGGCTATCGGCCGGTTTCATAACCTTCCGGTAGACTGTCCGACGCGTTTCTTTCAGCTAAATGACTGGAAAGGCCCCCTACAACTATATCTCATTATACACGTCAAAATAAGGAGCTTACAACACATCACCATCAAGCATGTACTTATACCTCAGTCGGGGGGAGGCAGGATCTCGTCCGGTACCTTAGTTCACCACATTTACACTTTTTCTTTGAGTCCCGAGCGCCCATGGCGACCCATGGCCCCCATGAGCTCCACACACCGGTATAAGCTGGACCATCACACGGGCAGTAACCCCACTGTTGGTGGGTATCCACGTCATAAGTTGTACCACACCAGCAAGCAGCTCGATGGTCGGTAGTGCAAGAGTTGTATTCTACACCTGTACGATACGTAATAATGCCACATATGACGTAATAGCAGCGAGCATACCTTTATAAATAAAGGGAAATCGACATGGGTCACCAGGGGTTGTCCCATATTCGGTCAACAGTTTAACCCCAGGTCGAGGGGAGGCGCACGGACAGAAGCCCCATTTTGACCCCTCCTGGAAGTCGAACGATGTAGAACACCTGCAAATATTTGCTACAACACAGTCTGTCGGTGACGACGTTACAACTATTGGAATCTACTTCTCTGGGGGGAACTGTAAACTTATCAATGCTGACTTCGAAACGTTTATTAGTTTTTAGCGGTTAGGCATGTTAAAATGCATTTTTAAGACCTGGAATGTAGTTATAGAACATCATGGCAAAGTAAAAATAAGGTGAATTTATGACATTTCACGTTATAAAATTTTATGTTATATATTTCTTATGACATTTCACGTTATAAAATTTTATGTTATATTAGCGGGCTAGAATTTTATCCCTAATAAGCTTGTCACCAATGCCACTTTTTTTCTATATTGATACCAATATGCCTTGCGTTAACCATACGACCACACGACCATACACTATAGGATATTCTTTTATTTACTAAGACAAGTTTCGAACCCTCAGGTTCGTCACTAGGAAAGTTTTTGTATAGCGGTCGGTATGCATCGATAGCGTATTCTTTCATCCTCGTGAAATAAATAAATGGGCATTATCATGCGGTCAATCGCCAGATTGTTACGCGCATTCTTCGGGTTACTAGGAGTATTGCGTATGATTTAGTCGTTCCTATTTAGTAGAGCCTATTATTTTGGGTTCAGGCGATGATTAACAGATTTTTAATAATCAGGAAATCAAAAGCGTACGAATGTTTATTTTAATTCGCATATCTATTAGTTAAACTTATTATAAGCATGCCACATAATTTAATGATATATAGGGGAAAAGTGGGTAAAATGGGCCACCTGGGTAAAATGGGCCCCCTCCAATTCTCAATATATTTTGAAGAATAAAATTTGCTACAAGAACCATTGTCAGTATATTAAATTATGGAATCGCCAAACCGAAGTTTGAGCGTGAAATCACCAAACTCAATGTTTTCTGTAGTTATTTCGGTTTGAGAAGGTCTGAATCTAAATTTGCAATTTTTGTTTTCTGCTAATATATAATAGAAAAGATCAAATACTAAAATAACTTTTACTGTAGTTAAATAGAACTATATAGCCTAGACCTACTTTTACTGGTAGTAATAAAACTTCTTTTTTAAAAATTTTTTTATAGAGATTTTAAGTCGTATGTTGGCACCTGTCTAATATGGGCCCCCTGTAGTCATTTGGTAACTAACGGGGCTAGACTTAGCATTAACAGTACTAAAGGGCTGGACTTAGCACTAACAGTCATATTATGTGTTTCACAATAAACTAAACGGGGTTTCTAAATGCTATTAATAACATGAATTGATAGTTATGCTTCCACTAAAGTAGCAAGGTGTTATTGCATTAGTATACTAGTAACTGGGTATTAAATAAAAAGTAATTGCAGTAATCCAAAGTGTTAAATTAAAAAAACAAACTACATCATAAAAAGAAAAGTAATAACATCGTTTATATGGGAAGCGAATATAGATACTGTTATCTAACGAAATGTTAATATCGAAAACGGGCCGGGGCCCATTTTAGACTACACCCTTGTCTAAAATGGGCCACTAACGAAATATTTTTCTTTGTTAATAAAATATATTTAACAAAAATTATTAGAAAGTTAACATGTTATGTGTGAAGACTTTGGTATTAGGTGACACCACATGAAAAACTTAAGTCCAGCGGGCTTTATATCAGTAAAAAATCCGATTTGCAACTAAAGGGCCCATTTTACCCAGTCTTCCCCTACTACTACAAATTTAACTTACCAACACCTTTTATCTTCGCGGCCGGATTCGGCACACGTAAAGTGATATTTCGTCATGTTACCGTCCTTTACCTTAAACGGAAAACTACAGGGCGCACCCCCACCATTGCCGCTTTGTGATAGGATTGAGGTGCTGGAGTATCCACTGCTTTCTTTGGGCTATCAATGTGGTTTTGTGGTTCGGTATAGGGCAACACTACGAGAATGGAAAGCGGGAAACTGCTTAAAAACATGAAAACTAATTTTAACCCTGCCCTAAATACTAATTTCAACCCCAGGACTAACCCTAAATCTAACCCCATTAAAACTAACTCTGTTTTCATCTTCATTTTAGTGTGCAGTTTCCCCTGTTCCCGCTTTCCCTCCTTTTATTTTCTCCCCTTTGGTATATGCAGTCTAGGCCAGAAAAACTAGAAACCAAAAGTTTTAAAATTTAATTTGGCTTACTTGACGGGTATACACAGCGAGTGCCCACTCATACGTCGATTGCTCCGCCTTGTACATAGTAGTCCATTCATATATGTCTTTTCCGTCACACAAAGGACATTTCAGCGAAATATTGAAGTTTTGAAATACATCAAGGAATTGTATTCCATGTTCATCGTCGCAGTTGTTACTTGATGTCCGCACTGAATGTAGCAAATATACGACCAAGAAGATGCTGATTTGTACTAACATATT
>CH003275.1:252191-283058 GCA_000149265.1 Ciona savignyi
TAACATATTTCACAAAATACATCTTTCTTCACTACCGGAATCTAAAATGGTGAAATGTCTTATGACGTCATTTATAAGTTATGTCGTCACTATCGGCGCTGTTTCGTAAGGGAAAGACAATAAAAAAAGCGAAGCTCTATTTCTAGACATAGGCGTTGTGGATTGTTGGCACACAAGCCGTTATAGATAGTTAAATTTAGAACATTGTAAATTTGGTTGGTATTTAATTGCAAATAAATCAGTTTCGTTTTGTAATTCTGTATAGATTGATAGATAGGTTGGATTTGAAAAAAACTAAAAAGGTGATTGCCTAAACTTTGGCTACTAGTAATTGGCTTGAATTTAAAACACCTGCAAAATTAAGAGATACTTGTAAATTGAAACCGTGGATGATATTCAAGTTTGTTATTACAATCTGATGGGATTATAGAGATGGGTGAAACCTGTAGAGAACTACCACTACCTCCAGGCTGGGAAGAGGCTGTGGACTTCGATGGAAGGGTCTTCTATATCGACCACAATCTGCAACGAACATCATGGATTGACCCAAGAGATAGACTCACGAAGCCTCACACTTTTGCTGATTGTATTAGCACAGGTAGTTTACCAGGAGCTACTATTCTTCACTAACAACTTTGTATAAATAGACTGAAATTGGTCAGTCAATCATTGGATTATGATCTGAATTACGGTGTAGTTTTTTGTGACGCTTTTTTGCTAAACAGTTGCAGCAATGGCAAGCTACAGAACATTTTATACAAATGAGTCAATCATCCACACATTGTAATATGCATCAATTTGTTTTACAACAACTTGTGATTTATACAAATTTATTTCTATGAAATTGTTTTAAACAAAACAATGTGATGTTACACTTTATTTTAATAGTTTTTTTTGTGGAAATTTAAACCAAGATGCAATATTCTACTAATAAAACTAATATACATCAAATACCATTAACTTACATTAACAAATAAATTATTGATCAGAACTTCCAATTGGCTGGGAAGAATTTAGAGACAGTGAGCATGGAATCTACTACATAGATCATTTGAATCGTAAGTTTTTAATTGTATGTACATCAGCTGCAATGTTATATTTATTACTAGTATCTGTTTTGCTTAAGATATCTATTCAATACTATCTGCGTCAGACTGATAAATTCCGGTATTAAACTGTGCATTATTATAACAAAATATCACCACTGCAGGAGAGGGTATTAAGGGACCAGGTCTTTTGTGATGAATTCATAATAGGAAACATTTACATTTAACACATGGTATTTCACATCGCCATGTTTTGTAATTTTTTAAATTCTCAACCAATGCAATGTCACTCTTGTTTGAGGTCCTCTTTGGATCTGTTAGCCCTAAATTTTACATGATTATCACCGTTATAAACTTTATTTAATCTCAGTAAGACACCGGCAACAGATAATATCAAACTTTTTGACCACTCTAATAAAATGTAATAACTTCTGGTAAATTGGTGTAATTCAACTAACAGTATATGTACGGTACTGGTATTAACTTCTCCAAAAATTGTTTGTTAAATATTTTGAAGTTTACTATGTTTAAATTTTAAAAAAATATTGTTATGTTTGTATTGGTGTTAATTTTAATAGAAATTTTTTTAAGCGAGAGAATCAAAATAAATTATCCTGAAAAGACATTTCAAGACTAACTAGTGGAAAAAAATAGACGTTTAAAGGAACTAAGATTGTCTGCTGTATTAAACTCTTTGTGTATTGTACAAGGAATAATAATATTGTCTGTACCATGTTTGTATGCTTTGATCCATACTAATAAATGTAAAGAAGATGAAAATTTACTTGGAAATTTATATATTTTTTAGGAAGAGGGATTTGGGCTATTGTTAAAATTGCCAATGCTTAAAATGTGTGTTGAAAGTTGGTGCATAACTTAGTAAAAAGTAATAGTTGTAACATGCATAACTTTGTGAAAAGTAATAGTTGTAACGTGCATAACTTTGTAAAAAGTAATAGTTGTAATTGTAACATGCATAACTTTGTAAAAAGTAATAGTTGTAATTGTAACATGCATAACTACGTGAAAAGTAATAGTTGTAAATGTAACGTGCATAACTTTGTGAAAAGTAATAGTTGTAATGTACATAACTTTATAAAAAGTAATAGTTGTAATTGTAACGTGCATAACTTTGTGAAAAGTAATAGTTGTAACATGCATAACTTTGTAACAAGTAATAATTGTAACGTGCATAACTTTGTGAAAAGTAATAGTTGTAACATGCTACCGCAGAATTGAATCAGCGTGAAGATCCACGCCAGATGTGGCACTGTCACCAACAGAAAATGTTGGAAGATTACTTAGAAGCCACAAAACATGACGTCATGGTAGGTTTTGTTTCCACAAACTTCAATATTAGCCCTATCTATTAAATAAGCTTATATTTTATATAAATATCATGTAAATTTAGTGTAAGGATTGTTCAGTGATGAAAACCGGTATGCTTATACCTTTAAAATGTAATCATTTATAATAAGTTAAATTGCATAATTGTGTTATAGTGATTATTGGCTGTAGATTTGTCATTTTTTCCATTCTTTTTCTTTAAAGGCGAATGTAACATGAGAGAAAATTATATTTCTATCCTTGGTTTATGTGCGGTGGGTTAGAGCATCACTGGAATTCCTTGTAAACATGAAAACGATAAGCGTATGACGTGTGTTACTTCACAATGAATATCATTGTACATTCATAGAAGTCAATTATTAACTTCATGGTACCCAGCTGAGATAACTAAGTTTGTCCAATATATTTTTAATCAGTTTTGATCAATGGCGATAATCATTAAGGCCAGCAGCTGGTTAACAATACATACAGCCACTAGCTATTCCATCATAGCATAGAACATTCAGCAAATGTCAATAAGAACAACATATCAGCATGATGTCTGCAGAAAAAGCTGTTAGCTAAACCACCCCCTGTGCGAATGTTTAAACCAACAAACATTAGGTTGAATTCTTCTCTGTATTCAAGTACGCGCGGCCAAGTTTTTTATTGAAGTGCGCGGGAGAATATAGTGCACTTAAACCACACTAATCGGCCCGTAACTCTAATCCCCTCGTCCTTCCCCGTGGTTAATCCACTCTTTAAAACCCAACCGCATTCCTTCAACTTGCAACTTTGACATTAGATAAACCTCAGTTTTATTATTTTCATATCTACTCAATATCGCTTCGTTAATTTCGTTCCTTATTATACGCCACAGGAAATGACGAACATGGGAATGATAAGATTCTGACGTGTGTTCATACCAAGCCACGTATATTTATTTAATCATCCATTGTCCTCTTGTTATTTTAACGAACAGGTGGCCAATCGTGCTCATTCCGAAACCGAACGTAACTTCGCCAATATTCGTCTGCGGTTTTTAACATTACAAGAATGTGAATTGCTCCAATCCGAGTTGTTCCATGAATGATTAACTTTAACCGCGTTGAATTTGAATAGTTTAAATATTTGGACGCTCGCTTCTTTATTTGGCCGATTTAAATCTTTAAGGATAGCGTATGTTGGGCCATTTAACTTGACGTCGTGCAAATATACGCGTAAGATGTGGCTTCCACAATATGTGAGGTTGTGTAAGCGTCACACGTGTATCAAGTCACACTTCAGCCTGGCTACAACTACCACATTCCATTCGTGTTTTCGATTACTTGGCCGATAACAATCCTCACTTGTTTACGTAACAATATCACATACACAATAAAGAATTCACCCCCCTCGCTGTTATATTATTGTTTCACTGTACGAATTCCACGCTGTCAATTGAGGTTATGAGCGTTTGCCGAAAATAATTTAGCAATTGACTTTCTTTTGCATTTCGCCGTTAACGCAACAGTGATGTAGCGATAGCAAGTTAATAAAAATAACCAATTTTAATACTTGATGATGGATGACACTGTTAATAACAATTCCGCTGTCGAAATGAAACAGCAAAGCAACTAAATAGGAGAAAGTGTTTTGGCCGTATCATGGTTACAATGTTGCTTTGTGAGTCTTGTTTTACTCCTAAGTTACAGCAAAGTGATCGTGACTAATTGGGAAATATTGACTCAATTTGTCGTTATCAGTAGGTAAAAATTTAATGATTTCTAAACCAATATTTCTGGTTTACTTGTTACTATGGCATCGTTGGTAAAAAGCGCGTTTTTTTGTCATTTCGGTATACGTAGGCGTACGTGTAGCTTTGTTAACCAATAGTAACCCGAAACTAAGTGTGGAATACACCTCGTATTGAAATAGTTGTTTGACTTAGTAATGTCTGGGTTTGTAGAACCAGGAACCCGCTGATTCCCCATAGTCAACCCACACCGGTGTATTTAAAGCTATTTGCAATTTGCCCTACGTTGTGACTTGTATGTATATATGTCATGTATATATATCTGTGTTGTGTGTGTGTGTGTGTGCAGGCGCCAGTGATATTGCACCAATGTCATAATGTTTACAACCGTCATCTGATCGCTCTCGGTGACTTTTCAACAAGAACATTCCAGACGCTCCATTACTCATTGTAATATGATCTATTGTATTGTGACGTAACAACGGCTGTTTCGCTTTTTGTTTTCCGAACGACAATGTTTGAACGAAAGTTTTGTGTTCGCAAAATTATGGTGCAACAGCAGCCCGTTGTTCGGTTTAAAACTCTGGTTTCTGTCGGCCAAGGGAACGTGTCGACTCTACAAAGTAAAACCGGGATTTAACAAATTTATGTCCGAAAATCAAAACGCCTGTATTTTTCCATGACGTCACCTAGTGCATATCTGTCTGGCTTGAGAATGTTAAAATAACTCGGCGAGGCTAGTAAACAAGTAGTTGTGCGACGGCTTATACTTTTTACGCCCCCGGGACTCAACTGACAGTTTAAGAAGCGCAGAAATAACTGCAGCTTAATTTTAGGTCATTATATTGCATCTATTTCGTTCGTTTGTAAATTTCAGTATTGGACATTACTTGAATAACACACGACTTTGTAATCTTTGTATTATATTGGAACGACATGGTGATGGAATCTTGAATTCGACCGTTCACGTTAGAAACATGTGAAATATGAATAACCATTCCAACAATAGATTGTAGTCCTATTGTGTCCATGGATTACCCTCACACCGGCATCCAAGCGTAGCGCAGGCATAGCTAATATGTTGGGCCACTTTTCCGTGTGTGAAGTGCTGGCTGAAGGCCACTTAACGCAAGCAAGCACTCTTATAGCTGCAGTACTCGCCATACCTGAGCTGTAGTAGGGCGTATTTATTAATAACATAAGTTATGTACCACCACTCTATAACATATATGGAGTCTAAACCATTTTAAACAATACTTTGGGTCATCGTTTTGAATAATGCATCACGTCACAATAATTGCGATGACGTCACAATCTCAACCTTTGTTACGCAGGTGAAAGAAGAAGCCGTCAACGAAAAAGCGGTTGAAATCGAACTCGCGAAGAAAGAGGTATGTTCATGACTCACACACCTGCTTTTATGTTCTATTACATCATACTTCACTCTTTGTAGATGCGAAACTTAAAGAATCGTGTGATCCGAAAGGAAAGTTCGCGATCAAACAAAAGTTGTAAGTATTTCTTCTTATTGTTACCAGTAGACGGGTGGGTGTTTAGCGCACCCCCACCAAGACATTCGATCGTTTGTATGACATCATAACACACCTTGTTGCAGTGAATAGCGCCGAGACGTCATGTTCGAACTGGTCCATATGCACCAAGTACGACCCGGAGCAAGTGAGGAACGAATTGGACGAGATGCGAGGAAGAGTGGTCAAGCTGAGGCGGGAGTTGTCGGACGCGGAGCTCGATCTCACCAATGCGAGGTCAAAGCATCAGCATTTGAAGAAACACTGGTGAGTGAGGGGCTCTCTATGTACTACATTAGGATATTCATGTTTATCCACCTGAATGGGATAAGCTTTATTATGGATTTCATAATTACGTGATAACTAAATATTAATGTCGTTTGGCAGCGGGACGGTACGTGATGACCTTATAGAGCGACACAACGATTCAAAATTGTCGGATGAGGGCGAGAGAGAGCGACTTATCTCCCAACTACGGAATACCAATGATAAGTAAGCATTGATTGTGGTTATGCGGTGCATTACAATACCGGGGATAGTGTTTGAATTTTCCGCTCATGATAATATAAAAGAATCACGACTGATAACATGCTGAGGTGCCATGGAATACGTGTACACTGCAAATTATGGCGTCACTGACAAACCAATGCTCCCAGGATCGCAGACCTGAGCGAAGAGTTGAAATCACTTCAAGAGATGGGTTCCGGTGACGGAAATCCCGATACGTTGTTCCTCATATCGGAGAAGGAGGGCCAGTTGAACGAGATGTACGCCACCAATGTTAACCACACCTCCACCGACATTGAGCGAAGGTCGGCAGTCACCAGGTGCAAGATGTTGGAGAAAGAACTGAGGTGAGTGGGAGATTTTTTCGGTGTGGGTTCTATACACAATACACTCAACACAATAAATTTGTTTCGCTGTGGTCTTTTACATTTTAAAATGGTTTTACAAAAAAATAGTTTGCAAAGGTAGTTCATGAAAGCTTTACTTTAATACCATGTATTTATTTCTGTCATAGGCGCCAAGTTAGCGGGAATTTTCTGTTCATGGTAATTTCGATTATTTTATAGCTTATAACAATGTTTCACTATCGTTATATAAATTGAGCGGATTTTAAGACCATTCTTAATTTCTTGGCCTATGAGCGATGGGTTTATTATCGTCTGCCGGGTAAGTTGGCAGCAGTTCGGGAAACCGTTGAAATATATTTACGAGCAATGGCGGATGGAATAATTTGAATTACGTCCGGTCCACCATTCAATACGGCGTTTGCATAGTTCTGTCGGTTTTTTTGTGTAAAGCTTAAACGGAAAAAAACGAATTATACCAGTCGTTTTTCATGTATTGTGCATTGTGTGGTAATTGAAGTCGGTCATAATATCATGGTCATTACGCAGGAATGCGAAGGATTTTAACAATCGGGCACTTGGCGAGCGACTTAAGCGTGTGGAGAGGCAAGACAGCGTACACAAACAATTGAAACAGAGCAAGGATTTGGCCAACCAAATTGAAACCAGATTACGCAGGTAACAACGGAATTATTGGCTTTGTTTTAATCCTTTCTAATCTTCAAATTTATGCAGCTTGTCTGCAAGTAGTATGTCGCTGTCGTCTGCGTCCAGTCATGGTTCAGTGGCCGCGATGACGACACTCGCTCATTCCGGTCGCTCGGTAAGTTGCGAGGTCACTTCCGGTCAGCAGGTTTCCAGCCAGAGACAATCGTTCACTCGCCGCAACAACTCGATGACGAAGCTGCAAGCACAGGTGGTGCGACGAAGCATTAGGAGTCGCCCGCTCGTTGATAAAGGCAAGTTAGTTCACCACGCATCCTCTAATATATAACAAGTGTGTTTTATAGGAGGTTGTCGAGTCGCAATGAGCAAAATCGGATCATCCTCATCCGCGAATTCCGATTCTGCATTTTCTTCCCCCGGGCCTTCTTCTACTGGGGAGCCGTCCTCTCTTGAATCCACCCCACATACGCCACCTTACGACGGAAATGATCGTAACCCGTTCGCCGTAAGGGGTCGTGCGTGTACCACAACCACAACAGCGCTGCCGGGCAGCACACTCAGCATAAGCAGCGGTGGCAGCCACTCCACATCACTTACATCGAGCAAGAGTTCCCTGATCAGCCGCGGGTCATCCATAAACTCGCTCGGAGTGATAGACGAGGCAACCCCGACCCCATCCATACTCTCAACCGCCCGACTATCAAGTCCGGAGACTTGGGACCGCGCGTCACTCAACGGCGAAGTTGTCGAACCAACCGACGCTCGAACCCGTCCGAAACTTCCGGACTACCACGAACTAACAAAGGAACCGCGGAAATATTCAACTCCTGGTTATCGACTCAACGGTTCACCAAACTACATGAAAGAAATTTTAATGTGACTTTTTCCCGTGTATCTAATTCGCGATGTACATCGACGGACGCCATGTGATTGCCTCATCGGTCATTATGACGTCACTTCTACCTCGGCGTTACCACACTGTGATATGGTGGGGAATTCCCTCGGGAGCGCTAGTACCTTTGTATAACATTGGAAATAAAATGTTAAACGTCATATTGCCTGTTGTTGTTGTCTGCGGGAAATGAAAATCTGCGATAAAAACATTCGTGATTGAATACACCGTAAGTAAGTCAACATACGGTTCCTTCAGAAATACTACATCGTAGCAATCAGCTTTCATTTGCCGCGAGTGTTGATGTGCTTCAGCTCCGAACGTTCGGCGCTGTTGTGCATTTCTCAAAATGTGCGATGGCAGTTTAAGCGGGTGCACATTATTATGGGTCCCATTTGGAAAAATGGGACACATATTGTTTTTGTCCGTTTTTTTTTTTTTTTTCTTTTTTTTTTCGTCAAACGCTTGACAGGCATGGCTTGTGGCAACGACATCTACCAGAAGGGTAATGGAATCGCAATAAAACTTTGTCGTGTGTTAGATCACATGGTCTAGATGTGCACGGATCAAAATTTTGCGGAATATACTGAGGGGAATTTCCCTGGGAGGTAAAAAACCAAAACGGTATCTTTTTTTAAAAAAATAGCTTTCTTGGGCATAGCGCTTGAACGGCTAATCCAATTTTAATTAAATTTGGTAAACTGTAAGGGCATCAGCTACTGATATACCATTTATAAGAATTAAAAAAATTACCCAGGGAAATACCCTAAAAATAAGATTTTGTTTTCAAATCATGATTGTGACAGGCATTGGTTGTGGCACCGACATCTACCAGAAGGAGTAATGGAATTGCAATAAAACTTTGTCATTTGTTAGACAACATGGTCTAGATATGCAGAAACCAATATTATTGGTAATATACTCAGGGGAATTCCCCTGGTAGGTGAAAAACCAAAACGGTATTTTTTTAAAAAAAAGAGCGTTTTTGGGCAGAGCGCTTAAACGGCTACTCCAATTTCATTTAAATTTGGTAAACTGTAAGTGCATTAGCCAATGATATAACACTTAAAAGAATTTAAAAAATTACATAGGGAAATACCCTAAAAATAAGATTTTGTTTTCAAATCATGATTGTGACAGGCATGGGTTGTGGCACCGACATCTACCAGAAGGAGTAATGGAATTACAATAAAACTTTGTTATTTGTTAGACAACATGGTCTAGATATGCAGAAATCAAAATTGTTGATAATATACCCAGGGGAATTCCCCTGGAAGGTGAAAAACCAAAACGGTATTTTTTTTTAAACTAGCTTTTTTGGGCAGAGCGCTTAAACGGCTACTCCAATTTCATGTCAATTTGGTAAACTGTAAGTGCATTAGCCAAGGATCTAACACTTGAAAGAATTAAAAAAATAACTAGGGAAATACCCTAAAAATAAGATTTTGTTTTCAAATCATGATTGTGACAGGCGTGGGTTGTGGCACCGACATCTACCAGAAAGGGCAATGGAATTACAATGAAACTTTGGTATTTGTTAGACACCATGGTATAGATATGCAGAAACCAAAATTTTGGGTAATATACCCAGGGGATTCCCCTGGGAGGTAAAAAAACAAATCGGATTTTTTTTAAATTAGCTTTTTTGGGCATAACGCTTGAACGGCCTTGAAATAGAATTAGATTATCTAACAAACATCCAATTTAGATAACATAACTTAGATATGTTAAGCAGAAATTTATGTACTAAACCCAGGGGAATTCCCCGATAAAAGAAAAACTCAATCGGGTTGTTTTGGGAATTTGCTTCCCTTTTACCAAAGCGCCTGACAAGAGGCTTAAATTTAAAACCTTTGTGGTAAACTGTTTCTAAATCTAACACGCTTATTCTTTTTTAAACTACACATGGAAAAGAAGTTTGGTTTAATAACTTTGGGACCCATGCGTTTATGCTTGCAGAAACAAAACTAGGACAGTCCGGTTAAAACTTTCAGGAATGTTACATAACATGGATGTGACGTGCACATATCTGACAATAACATATATTGTGTAATGAACATTTAAAACAAGATCGGATTGTTACCTCAGGGACCCATGTGTTTATGCTTGCAGAAACAAACTACTAACCCGGTGTATAAAATACAAATTGTGGTTAGGGACCCAGCTCGCATATATATATGTCATACAAAATGTGTTTTACAAATAGTGGTTTAAAAACACGTGGTTGACACTCTCTAGTTTACTGTCAGTTTTGCAAATGGCTGTATAAATGATATTATCAAGACCAGTCAGTTCTGTTGAAGGCAAATCACACCAAGGAATTTGTAGGATTTCATCGTGGAAATCATTGACTTTTCTTTATCATGGACTACCACAATACACAATGTCCACTCGGCAATGACCTGAATGCTTTTTGTTTTTTTCGCACTGACCGATTTTCTTACAAATATTATTTCTTTATTATATTATTTTGTAGGATGGCAGATACGGTTTAATGTCGTTTGCATAGTGTTCTGCCAAAAGTCTCTATGCAACGACTAGCTAGGGTTCAGTTTCGAATCTGCAACTATTCGACTGAAAGGCGGCGTAGTAATCCACCAAACTAAACATTCGGATATACCAAAAGTGTTTGCTTTGTTTAAACTTGTTGTTTTTTATTTTACTAGTTTAATCCCTTTACGGTTTGTTTTACCAACATATATTGACGATGCCTTACAAACCAAACGTATTAATAAAAAACCGGTGAACGAGGAGGTATATTCTATACAACGTGTTCACCTATATTTTACAAAAAAATAAACATCAAGATTTTAATATCGTTTACGAAGTCGCGAAATGCCTCCGAGGAAATTGCCGTCCAGCATATTCTTTTCGGAACAAAGTTCTCCGCAAATGTGGTGACTCAGATCAGTCTGGAAGCTTTCAGTCAACCCTTCAAATCCTGACGTCACCATCACAACATTGGCTTCGTTACCCGCCACGTCCACTAGGTGACTCCTTTCTAATTTGTTACCGTTGTCTGGTTTGACTCCAATTGCGTAAATCTGGTAAAGAGTAAAATTAAGAACGTCTGGCTTACAATACAGGCTTTAAATCGGCAAACATACATTCGTTATACGAGTTAATATGTATGAAAATCATTCAATGGACATCACTAAATGATCTGTGCACAACCCTGCATGGCAACCTGACTGTTAATGACTTTTGTCAATAGTAATTCTTGTGTGGAAAATCCTCCACAGTAGAAGCTCGGCCAGGCCGTGGGTCCAAGGCGAGGTTTTGGCAATGGAAATTGGCTTAGCTGATCCATACGATTAAATGTAGGATACCATCCGTAATTTTAATGTGAAGTATTGCTGTGACTAAATCGTTCGTTCTAACAATCTAACCCGATGAAATAAAGAACACACAGCTCTACGGCTCTTACCGTGACCCCGTCGTTTCGCAATGCCAATGATGGTTCAGTGACGTCATCTGAAGCTCTTCCGTCTGTGATAATAATCATGACGTCCTGAACGTCTGGTCTGTTGCCATTGCTCTCTCGCAGCAGCACGTCCTTCGCGTACTCCAATGCCTTTCCCGTATTTGTACCTTAATTGTAGGAAAGCTATGATAACGCTATATATGCTCACCACACTATATTATCTTTCACAGACGAATCTGGAGACAACTGGGTTAAGGTTGCTGGAGAAACGGCCGTGAAAAAACTAGAATTAGAAAATGGTAAGTAATTTAATGCGGTTCTTTATTACAAAATTAAAGTTACATTTATAACTTTAACAACACAATGTAAAAGTGCATGCACAGGTCGCTTTACCGCACACTTTTCTTCGAGGCTTTAGTGTAAAGTTTTTTACATTTCTATTTTTTATGTGGGTTTGGCGGCCACGTCAGTAAGTCAATAATTGATTATAGACGTGTTTTACCCACTGTCGTTTTGCCGTTCTTTTCTCGTTTCTAAATTTTTATCAAAGGTCCTGCTTTGTGTTTTCATCGTGGAAAAAAATTACTAAACCAAACTATGTCGGTAACCGTAGCTCCTAAATATGACGAAAGATTTACTCTATTAATGTTCAAGCGATGTCCACTAATTGACTTGTTTAAAGTCACCAACGTAATCCAACGCGACAAAATAAACCCGATACATCAATTCCCAAGAGGTCATCCGGAACTTGATGATCGTAAAGCAGTGTCGAACAATTATTTAAAGTTGTGAATCCCATACCTGAGCCACGGTAGGGTAGATCATGCAACTTATTAAGCAATGCTTGTTGGTCGTCTGGAAAGTCGTTGAGTAAAATCTGAGTTCTATTGTCAACTTCTTTGTTGTAGCGAATTAATGCAACTCTGGTTAAGTTGACTCCCGCCACAAAAGAACTGAACAGATGGACTAATTATCGCCAGTCGGAAGATTACAAATTCGATTTCGCCCGCTTGATCAAAGCGAAATTATTTCACTATCGTATAAAATACACTGCAATAGCCCTAAGTGCTGACCACCAAGCTGACATTGGTCAATTGCAATTCAAACTGCAGTCTTTATCCGAACGTTATAGGATATAGTCTTTAACCGAAAATGTAGGTGACATAGCAGAAACAATTCAAAAAATGTGTTACGAGCTCACCGAACGATAGTCTCCGAAAAGTTCTTCATCGTCTTAAAATTTTCCCGTCCGACAGAGGAAGACGAGTCCAAGACCAAAATCAAATCCATATCAGCATAAGGTGGACAGCTCCCTGGCAATGGAACAGTTTAATGGTTACTTATCTAAAATTCCCGAAAACTAATTCATATTGCTGATATACAGTCAACTTTTTTACAATATGAATTTCTTGTTAATTCGTACGAACAATTCCATGCCTATAGCGTGTTAAAGTCCCTGGTGGAGGATACTGCATATGTCGGAGTGTTCTATTTTAAGTAATCATCATACCAAAGATTAGCTTGTGTCCGCTTGCTTCAAAACAATACCGTCACAGATTAATGATAACGTTTTGAACTTAAATTCATACCGGTAAACAACTTAATGAAACAAGTTGGAAGCGCAACGCCTTGGCTAATGCGTGTAACTTGAATTTATTTCTGCTTAAATAATTTATGCGTATAAATCTCTAGTTGCTCACGTGTACAGCAAGGTCTCGGGGCATTCCAAATTCCGTCCGTGCATCTGAACTCATTGTTGTTCGGTGATACGAAATACCCTTCGTGTTCATTGCACTCAAGAAAGCAAGTTGAGTTGAAATGATTTGAATTCGAGCAGGAAAATTGACCGTTATCGATTCGATTCAATTCACTGCAGAGAATTTCTGCAAAGTGTAATAAATCACAAAAAAGTGGTTGTCCAGTTTATTTGTCGGCGAAGCGACTCAATCTGCTAACGAAAGTTGAAGAAATAAATTATTTTTGGCAATCACCCATATAATATTCAGGCCAGGAGAAAATCAGGCCGTACTGCACGATGCTTACATTACTACAACGGGTTAAACTGTCCGAAATTTCTGAGTAGATCGGATGATAACACGCCCTCAAGACATGGTGAGACAAACGGTAGTGCTTTAATGAACCTACTTTCAAAGCACATGCCAACTTTTTAATATTGCTATAAGACGATATCTACAAATTCTTAGCCGACGTATACTATATAAAATAAAATTGGTTGGTATAATTGCACACCAGCAAATCAACTCTACCGTTGCATATTGGAGCTGGATTGTTCCATGTTGCGTCAGTTGCACCACTTCTTGAGCAAATCGTTTCAGATGAACCGACCATGACATGCCCTTCATTGCAGCTAAACCTGGAAACGAATTGTAAAATCGATCAGATTTTATTATAGTTCAGTACGATTATAATTTTTTATAGTTTACAGTGAACTGTCGTGCTCAACTATAATTTGTTGATATAGGCGCTGCGTAGGGTCAGGAGAGCATCTCGCTGGGAAATAAATAGACATCCGGTATGTCCGCGTTGATTTTCACGGAAAACCTAATCCGACCCTTGTAACCCTGTGTCGAATGACCAAGACGTGGCGATTAATCAAGGGAAAAATTTATTGGTGATTGTATAAACAGTGCAGATTTATTCCGCTGTTGAAATTTAACTAAGGCAAGTTAATTTTGGCGAGTTTCCCATACGGCGAATTATTTATAAAAGTTGACAGGCAGTTTTGAATGGTAGTCTGTGTGTGTGTGTGAGATTACTCATAAAAAATCAATTTAAAAAATGCAAAAGATGAATGCATCAGAAGATCTAACAAAACAGACAAGTCCTATTACCTCATCAACTAAAAGCACAAAATTAAAAATAGTATAATAATATATAAGAAATACTGAACATATTAAACGTGACGTGGCCCAGCAATTTTTAGCTTATAGAATCTCGATAATCGGCGAACTTGACAACAATGCCAACATTTTTGCAGGAGAATTTACTTAAACGGGATATTTTTTTGTGAAAACTTGTTTTAAAACATAGGTTTTTGCGTGAGTGGTGTATTTTTAGTTGTAACCCGCTTATTGGAATTTCCGTGTAAAAACGCTAACTTTAAAAATCTATGCCATTGTTTGTGCAACTGTGAGTAAAACGCAAAAGGCGATAGAAGTATATAGACATTAAGGCACGTTAAAAATCCTTTGTAGAACGATGTAAGGGCGGCTATATATAGTGTTAATGCAGTTTTCCCTCCACCATAATTTATCATTCTGAGCTATTGTCTTCAGGTTATCGGTAATTCACTATTTTTACAATGCGACACACGTCAAGGAATGGTTAAAATGTTTTATTCTCACCTGCATTGACTTCTGGGTTTATTTCCATTCGTGCATACAACTCTACCATTAGTTGGATCGTTATGAACTGGGCATACGATCTCCACGCATTCAGTGACTACGTCACTCCAACGTTTGGATGTTTCTAGGAAAATAAACGTAAACAAAATCGTATGTAACATAGACATATTATACAAGCAGGTCAAACAACATAATGTTATTCGTTTTCTCTGGTTGGTAGTGGCGTCTATATATATATATATATGACATTATACATTTTGTAATCACGCAGTATTTATATAAAGAAATGTATGCTCAGTTTGGTATACGTAATTAGCGTATTTTTAATCGGTTAGCCCCAAATGCGTACATAAATCTTAAAAACACTTCTTACCGCATGTAATTAATCTGGGTCCCGAGAGCTTGTACCCAGCTTTACAAGCAAATCTACAGACACTGCCAACATTACTACCATCGCTACACGCAGCTCTGCCGTGTTTTATATGTTGTGACACGACCGGACATGTGCTTCCTGAGCAAAAATTAAGATCTATTTTCCTTCTCGGTTTTGGAGGACATTAATATGTTGTCCCCCGAAAACTGGTAGATTCCTGGATATAGTATCTTAGGTTTATCAAGTGGTGAGCAAGATAGTCACGCTGACATCGCCGAGTCTGCCGTTGTAGTGCTTTCTAATATTCATAAAGTTGGGGTTTACAATACATTGCTTACCCCTATACTTAAAGCAAACCTATATAACTTATATGGCTTAATAGGAAAATTTTTAAACAGGACAAATACCCGATAAGGTTGTTTTTTGACACCCGGCTCTGTAAAGTCGACCGAGTAGGCTACATTGATAAGGAGTATAGCGGATGCCAGCTAAATCCAGATTAATGGATTAAACTGAAACAGTGTGGAGGCGCCTTTATGGTTTAAACCCACTGCAATAGTTCATGTAAATCGACGTTTGAAGACGAGGTAAGCTGGCTTAAGACTTTCCTTCTTATATTATGAGAAATATAACTTAATTAAAAAAAGTAACAATTCTTCGTGGCATATTGTCCGCAAATTTATCTGACTCTTACTTATACATAGAGGAGGGGCGTTGTCAAAACTGGCAACATTTCCCTGAAGTGTCTTCACGCATTTACTTGAAAAGTTTCCCACTCTTTCAAAACCTAAAAAAACATCATCATCCCTTATTCAACTCTGACAGCACAATCACCTACCTCGGTTGCAAGAGAACATGCAACGTGTGCCAACTCCAATAAAAAGTGGGTTAATATTGCGGGAGCAATGCACACGACCATGAATCGGTGGTTCTAATGGGGGACACAGAAGAACTCTATCCGGAAATCGTTCAATAACTGTGGAGAAGATCGTGTGAGACATATACACGAACATAGATACATGATTGTGAAGACAATATTATTCCACGGGTACCACCGGAATACCTCCATTCACAGTTAAAGTGTCGGATTTTGCGCAATGTGTTGTTGACGACGGGTGTAAATGGTCTAAATGTAAGAGCTGTTTAAGTGCCCTGAACAAAGACTCGTTCTAGAATTAGTATTCAGGTGGAAATGGAGCACACCCCATTGCAGTGCTCGAATAACAACTACTAATATGTAATTGGGTATAATAAAGAATGTATAAACAAGAGAATCCCATTTTCTCAAAGGCCCGAACTGTTTCAGCAAGGTGGCTGAACACGTTAGTCCCGTAAAATAATCTCCATGTTTTAAAAGATGAACGTCTAAAGTAAATTTCGATATAGCACAGTAAAGAATGATCTTACTTGTATTATGACAGAACATTAATTCAGTGTTGCATCTATAGCTGTTGCAGCAGCACCTGCACACCGAACCCAACACTGACGGGTTACATTGGACGTTCTGTTGAAAGAAAAATCATAATGTTGGACTAAGATAAATTATTATTAATCGTTTAATTAAAAACAAAGTGTATTTGGAAAAAAGGATATTCATATTTTGTCTCTGTAAGTGAGAAGACGCAAGGAGCGTAATCCGCCGGAACATTGCCAGTTTACCTAGGGTCCACCGTCTTTTGATTTAGTGGGACTATTTCAATGTATTACATTATTGAGATGTTTAGTTTGTTTTGGTTCAACCAATTAGAGGTTATTAACCAGGTCCAGAAGGTTATCGACTTATTGACGATAACCATTGTCCGCCCGTTGGTCTAACGGTTAAGTGCGTCGCCTTTCAATCGAAAGGTTGCAGGTGCGAAACTGGTCGCTAGCTAGTCGGTTGTGTCCTTGGGCAAGGCACTTTACGGACGTTGCCTGGACCCAGTGGTTTGATGGGTTCTACCAAATTGAAGGAACGTGACTATCATATACAACAAACTGCAATAGCTCCGGTAACCCGACGATGGGCGCGAGGTGATCTGACGATTGCCCGTGTGTTAACCCCCTTGGTTTTCCCATTCACGGGGATAAAGATGAATATCCTATCCTATCCTATTCTATCCTATCCTACTTATACGGTTTTGTCACATCATCACGGGTAAGATAATTGCGTTGCGAAATCACTTCACTAATAACTGGGATTGGAAATATATTTCCTAAGCTGTATTATATACTAGGTTATACGACTTTTCATGCTTTACCAGAATTATACAACAGTTCGTTTTAAGCACACCACACCTGATCGAAATTATTCGAACACGCCAACTTTTGCTTACACATTTTCCAAATTCGAATCCCCCGGTCGCCTGTTCGCATTTCGTTCATACATATCTGTGGATGCGTTACAATGTGTTCGTTAACTGTTTACAATGTGTCCGTTAAAAATGACCTGCAAGTCATTTTATAAAAACAAAACTTTACATATCAAACATAAGAGAGGAAAACTGTAAGGTTGTTTTATTTTGTTTCATACATAACCAACACAGTATTTTTATATTGTCCCTTCTAATATACACTCTGAAGTAAAACGACTCGAATTTTTTTTATTTGTGTTATCTAGTGATGTAACGCGAAGCCAACTTGTACTTAAGCTTCATCTTTCCTTCACACAATGTTAGTTAGACATTTCTGCTCTTACTAGTGATGTTTAAACCATACTTGATTTTTTGCGCATCTCCGAAGTCCACCCTTTCGTCCACACTCGTCGTTGTCCTTCGAACTATCGCACACAAAACACAACGTTCCTGCCAAGAAGCAAAAATACAACTTGTAAACGTCATTTAACTTGGCTCATTAGCACTTATATATTTTACCTGCGCAAATCTTCACTACAGCTGTTAAAACTAAAACTAAAATAAGTTTCATTTGGGCTGGCGTTTGATGGTGACCATATGATTAAATGAAGCCGTGGGTTGTCAATCATATATTGGTATCGCGCCTGGTTTTTCTAGTGTTTACAGTTTGTTTACACAACAGCAAATACCTCGGGGTCTTAAATACCTCGGCAGCATAAAATCGCTAAGTTCAAGAAAAAATGACCTAAGATTACAGGTGTGCCATACTTTGACCCTATATTGGGATTCTTTTTAACATAAAAATGTGTCCATACATTAAAGAATAAACCATAAAACAAACGCGTGTTATCACCCCCATACAATCGTATAAGTGTGGTGTTAGAGTTTGTCTGATATTGGTGAAATAAAGCACAATTCGCAGATAATGCAAACAAACAATTGTCAATTAAAAAAATAATTAGAATTAAAACAAAAAGAACCGACCATAATGCATTCCGGTCTGCAAGGCAACTTTTCTTCCTGCACTATTGGAAATGACCGTTGTTATATAATCTCATGGTGCTAGACGCTTAGCTTAATGCAAAATGTTCCCACTATATGTATTCAATGCAAACTAACCTTATAAAATATAGTCTTAAACAAAATCCATCCTAAATTGTGCTTAAAAGTTCCAAGATTTTACCCGTTCGTACATTGAAAACCTTTTTCTTTAAAAATCACATTGGATGTAAATAAGATAATTTACATATTTAATATATAATTGGGGATTTGGTGTTTATTGGTATACGACTTTGTCCGTCTGTTTAGTCTGATAAATTAGTGCGTCGCCTTTTAACCGAAGGTTTGCGGGTTTAAACCTGGGCGCTTAAGCTATTCAGTTGTGTCCTTGGACAAGAGGCTTAACAGTCTTTGTACCCAGCGGATTAATATGTTCTACTATATAAAGGAAAATTATACACAACACACTGCAATAGCTCCTGTAACCCGACGGTAGGCGCGAGGTGATCTGACGAGAAAATCACATGATATAGCCATTGCTGTGCTTCAGAATATAAACAACCGGATGGCGCTGTGCCTCACTCAAATACTTAAATCCTTCTCGGACTATACGAATCGTTTGTAGTAGTTGACCAACATTTCCATCGACACTTCTATAATGTCTTTTGGCTATGATTCTTGAGTAGGAAAAGTAAATAGCATTATGTATTTCATCGAAGTTTAGTAAGGGAGCAGAACTTGAGTGTCGTGTCCTTCGAATAAGATGCTTCATATAAGAGTAATATGTGTTCGGCACTGGTTAGTGCAACAATGCAGCCTTTAAATTAGTTTCTTACTATAGGCTGCTTGTAATGTGGGCACAATCAATACACTCACTTGCTTTCTGGAGAAGTATTTTATTGAGGTAATAAAGTAGCGGTTTTCTGTAAATGAAAAATTGACTTATAACACAATAATACAAACTCATTAAAAAAACAATTCTTAAGCGAACGGTGCGTTGATCCGAACTAATTATCGTTACCTAATTTTTAATTCCATAAATAATATTGTAGTTGTCTTCGCAAATAGAAAGAAAATCGGTTAACAATTCAGTTCAACAAATACTACAAATCGCATTAAGCTAAAAATTTAAACTAAAGTCTCCTGGAGCAAAATAATTGGCTTACACCTGAAATTTAAAGAACTTAGAGATCGAGTACCTAAAGCAAGAAAGCACACACACCTGACGATTACTAATTAGCGTTCGCGCCTTATCGCACAACTTAATTTTAATGCATTAAAGGAACATAATAAGACGAGAATTAATCAAAGAATAGCAAAGACAAATTTATACAGTGAGTAAAGGGCACTGGTTTTCTGTATTTTAACGGTTTAACTAACAATTCGTTGTGTTGTTGCAGAGCTCAGACGTTACATGGCTTAATTATACATGTTACGTTCAATCCGTTGAATCGACTGTTCCTGGAAATTGACGTAACTAGTTTAGTTCCAATTTTTATGTAGAAGTTGCGTTTAACAGTATATACATAACATAACAAAATATACATATGACCGAATCGGAAAGTCACAATTGGCACAAATTATTAAAACTAAAAAAACACCTGACGTGTAACAAAATAAAGAGAGCAAAGGATAAAAGACTAATGACATATATAATGACGTCACAAAAAAACATTAAATAATAAATTAGCACAATAAAATCTTCTAATATCGGGTGCAGGTGTATAAAGAATGACCGAATGAGTGACCAGCCGATGTTTATTGAGATGTTTAGACCAAGTAGGGACTATAAAGTAATAAAGTGAATCACACCTCACTTTTAATAAGAAACCAGTAAATCTGATTTTATACACATTTCAAACGTCCGCATAGGTTGCAGAAATAAAGTTGTTAAATTTCTGCGAATTTTAACAAACGTTGCTTTAATAATTTGTGACGTCAAATGAAAGTGTGTCGCGTATTTTCACTGCGAAAATTGTAAACACTAGTTATAAGTCCACTTATCCCGCAGTAGGTGTTTAAATACATTGTAGTCAATTTAATTTCCGAATAAAAGTATTTTGTTGCTAAGCTTGTATAGGCAACAACTTTTGTTGTTTTCTACTATTTTCTGCAGATTAGTTGTAAGACAAGGATCAGTTTTAAACCACAAATGAAATACTTCGTTTTATTGACCATCTTGTGTTATTTAAAAATAGCCGCGTCAGGTAACTTTCCGGAAGAGTTGTTTTGAAAAGCAGATCACTTGTTTAACAGGGACATTACAGAGCGACCAACGTCTCAAGGAGGAAGCTCTGAACTGCAATCTGATTCACAATTCCCGAAAAAGAATGCGCTCGTTAAGTATAACTTGTGTTTAAGTTCTGTCCCAAATTTTATCAATGCAACAGCAAGGCCTCAAGACCCAAACCTTCCTCATAAATTCAACGTGACTGTAAAAGAAATTTTTATCCACGGTTTTTTGTTTGAACTTGTGCGTACTGATGAGCCCACAGGCTGGGACACGATGCTGTTTGTGGATTGGGTGATTTACACAGGTGAGCAACCTAAATCTGGAATACATTGCGATCGATATTAATAAAATAAGTATATGTCTGAGTCACGTTAACCAACCGGCCACACAACTCTTAACTTTGACATTGCTTTATTATTTTCAACTTGGTCTTTGGTTCAGGATTACCAACAAGCTGCAAAGAAGCATTGCGGTTTGGACTCACCGAAAGTGGAATACAACGCATATATAACACGGGAAATCAGAAAACTTTGGAAGTTTACTGCGATCAAACAACTGACAACGGCGGTTGGCTGGTGGGTAAAATTTTAATTATTGGATTGTTCTAATAGCCAACAAATGGGTATTCTAGGTGTTCCAACGACGTACAGATGGTTCTGAAAACTTCTATCGAACTTGGTTTGAATATCAGGAAAAGTTTGGGAACATTAGCAACGAATTCTGGTTGGGTGGGTTTTGTTTTAATTTGTTACAATTTTTAACTTAAATTAGTTAATAATACAATTAAATCTAAATTTAGGAAACGAAAATCTTCACGCTTTAACACGATCTGGGAATTATGAATTAAGGATCGAATTGGAAGATTGTTCAAATATGACAAAGTTTGCAAAATATAGGTAATAATAATACAAATTTACAATCGCTTCAATAATAGAATTCTTATTACCAGCACCTTTTCCATCGGCACCACCAAAGAAAATTATACTTTAAATGTGTCAGGTTACTCTGGAAATGCAGGTAAGAACGTGAACAAATGAAAGTTAAAAATCCCTAATCACTTCCCAACGTCATTTCGGTACAGGAGATTCGTTCTCCAACCACAACGGACATCCCTTTTCCACCCAAGACGTGGACAACGACTCGAATAGTGTCAATTGTGCACATCGATATCATGGAGCTTGGTGGTATAATAGTTGCTACGACTCCAACTTAAATGGGGAGTACTTGCAATGTCAAACCAAATCTGCTCGAGCTGCAAGTTGGCTTACTTTTCGCGGTCGAAAATACTCAATGAAGTTTATCGAGATGAAGTTTAGGCCAAGATGAAACTAGTAATAATATAAAAACCTTACCTTGTACATAATATAAATACCCAAAACTTTACCCGATATTCTCTAAATATAAGTTATTGTTGTCAAATAATAATGCGTCATTCAATTGCTGTGGTGATGTGTAATTGAAACAAAACAAAAGAGAAAACAAAACAAAAAACAAACAAAAAATGTGTGGTCGAAATCAGGGTAATTCCCAAAAGACCCAAGAATATAAGCACGACTGCTGTTTTGCAATTTTTATGCACTGGTTATTCTATAACAGTCGGTGTTTCAGAACTAATGAGGATTATTCACTTTAAATTGCTAGGAAAGTTGTAGGTGAATAAAATAAACTGAGAAAGTGGGACACAATATACCCGCAAGTTACGACGGGAAATTTGTTAAAAATTATAATTTATAACTTAATATAATACACTACTACCACGTATATAAGTCAGCTAAATACTTACAACAAAAAACAAATCGATACAAATTTAAAGGCAAACAAAAACGATTTGAATAACCCATATCCAACATGAACCATTTTCCGGAAAACACACCATCACATAACCGCACTAAAACCACTGATTACTCTGCTTTGAAAGTATGCCCGAATGTTGAAATAGAAACACCTTATTCCAATAGAAACACCTTTTATTACATCTCTAAAACAATATATCATAGCTTAATTTAAAAGTATAATATGGCTGTCAGTGTAATATTTTAGGATAGGATAATTATGTTCTATTTTATAGTTACATGGGTTATTATTTATACACCTTATTGGAATGGTTCGTTTAGGAATTATATTAATTGTGTTGCACGCACAAAGTATTGAATACCTTTTGCACTCGATGCAATTAAAAGTGTCTCCGTCTTATTGGAATTTCGGTTAAAACAACCTGTCTTTGTCTCCTGGTGGGGGACCAGGAGCAAGTCAGCGTTGTCACAGCACGATGTTGTAATGGTGCACTCTGTCGAGCATTTCCATTAATAAAGCCTTCTGCTTTTATTAGATAGGTATGTATCGGGGTTTCTCCAAATTTGCTTCTTTTATTTTGACAATTCGCATTAGGATAAGGATAAGATATTCATCTTTATCCCCGTGAATGGGAAAACCAAGGGGGTTAACACACGGGCAATCGTCAGATCACCTCGCGCCCATCGTCGGGTTACCGGAGCTATTGCAGTTTGTTGTATATGATAGACATGTTCCTTCAATTTGGTAGAACCCATTAATCCGTTGGGCTCAGGCAATGTCCGTAAAGTGCCTTGCCCAAGGACACAACCGACTAGCTAGCGACCAGTTTCGCACCTTCAACCTTTCGATTGAAAGGCGACGCACTTAACCGTTAGACCAACGGGCCGGAAATTCCACAGAGCAACACACTTGCTGCTTTAGCACAATTGCTCTCGAGTCACATGTAATGTCAACATAGTTTTCCTTCATTTTGGCAATTCTGACCAGCCTTTTGAACGAAAAATCCAGGTCTTTTCTAATTTGTCAAATCTCTTTTCTTTTTATAAGAGCCATTTTCTTAACTTTAAAGACAAACACTTCGGTCGATTGAACTGTCTTGCACTTTGCCTGTGCGCAAATTGACCAAAGATCGGTTTATTTAAACTCTGTTAAACGGCCCATTAGTGCCCCTTGCGGAACTTGTACTTCTTTTCACGTCTTACCACCGATCTCGATCTCATCTATATCATAGGAGGTGCTGTTATACCACGTCCGACTGAATAGCTAGGTTGGTGGTGTGGAGAATCAGGTTCTTTTGTGGATGTTTTGCGTGCTTATAGCTATAGCACTGAACCTGACCTGAATTCTCCAACTACTTAGACTGCAAATTGACTCCGTCTCGGAAGGTATCCTAATTGTATCTTATAAGCTGATACAGGATACAACCAACTGACCAGCGAATGTGTTCGATCTATGTTTCATCACATTGTGGTTTATTGTCTGACGCGTTTTCTATTTAAACCAACGCTTCATGGCACTGCTTCAAAACACCTAGTTATTTATTTTACTACGATTTGTAATACTGCTGTTCTTATTACTGTAATCAACATATCTTTGACCACAAACTCAACAGATCCCCCAACATAGAAACATTATTTTAAGGGCAACGTAACAAAACCTGTCAAGCGTGGAGAATGACAATATGTATTTAACACGAGGGTCAGAAGTAGGTTTAGGTATTTCATGTGGTGGCACATCACCATAGAAGTTTTAACAGAGTATCAAAAGATTTCTGCGGTATCTTTAATAAAATTTTTGATTTCAGGTTTATATTATGCAATTTTTGACTAAATGTTTCAATTGTATCCTTAATTGAAAGGGAAATGTTAAAATTCGGTAAAAAATACGCGAATAATAGGTTTTTACAACGTACTCTAAGACTTGGGTTAAAGTTAAGTCCATCTTTGTTCCAGCTGAGTTGGGAATCTAGCAACGGAAATAAATCTTGGTATCTTGCTACTCAGTTTAGTGGATTAGTTTGTTTTATTTCAACCATAAAAACACGCAGCAAGAGCTTTTATAAAAAAAAATGGGGCTAGTGTACTATGCTCTGTACCAAAAGAGAGATTGTTTAATGAATTGTTTGACTATTAGTTTAAACAAGGAGAAAGAGCCTTGAAAATATAAAATTTAATTAATTTCATATTTTTAATTGCATTTATTATTAGATGGCAAGAGGTTGATAACCGCATGGTTTCCCGGTGTGTTCTAGTTAAACTTGAGTTTTTCTTGTGTGTTAAATAAATATGATTAATTAATTAGGTTTTAATGAACTACTAATTTCATGACCATCATGCATTTCTCTGTTAGTCTGTTATTTAAAATCTCAGACTAATAAAAGTTGTTGTATTTGACTTTTCAGAATTTCCTGCTTGTTCATTTTCCACTTAAAATATTGTTATTCCAAGGAGAGAGGAAAACAAGGATTATAGAATGAAGGTTCCCACGATAGAAGAAATCAAAACAATATTCAAACGTCTTCGTTCGGTCAAGACAAACAAAGTATGTAACTCCATACTTACGGTGGTATAAACGTTTCAACTAAATTATGGAACATTTAATCTCACATGTCAGTTTTTGCGAAACCTCCACATTAAATATGTGAGTCGAGATGCAAAAATCATTTCTAGCTCCTTTTGTATTACATATATATAAAATATAAATATATATACTTTTAATTTTTTACCCTTTGTTCTTATTGCTATGTTGTACAACACAAACAAACTTTTTACCTGTTTAAAGTTTTATAAAAAACGAAGGTCTGTGGGTAGTTTACATTTAAAAGTTAAGAGCGTTTGGCCAATTTTTATGTTTTTTAATTAAAAAATTCATGAATTGTGGCACGTGTTCATTTTTATTTGTATCTGGATCTCCAATAAGTTGTTGTAATGGAGTAAATCCACCAACATTCTGGGAAATTGTGTTACATGTTTTACTGATGAATATAAAACCGTTATGATTTAAGCATGTTGCGTTGGTTTTGTCATTTAGTGTGATAAAAACATTAATTTTTGGGATAAAATGATTTTGTCTATAGTTTGGGTTAAAGTGTCAATTAATTGTATCAGTTTTGAAAGGTGTTGGCACTTATTATGTTAATATACAATGGTCAAAGTCGTTTGGTTTATTATTTGTATCATAAACATGATGATTGACACACACATATTATGATCATAAGTACCTGTGGAGACATCTGTATAACTCACATATAAAATGTGCACGCTTTCGCAAGAATTGTTATGTGTAATTTAATGTTCCATAGTTGTCCTGCCTTTTCACCAAATACTAACATCAGTTGAATATGGGTAACTTTTAAACATGAATATATTTTGTCCTTTGGGGTAAACTACTGACCAATAGTGAGAACCTATAGTGAACAACTGGTAATCTGTTTTTCAACAATTGATATTTATTAGGCTATCCAACAGGCGTACCCAAATGTATATGTGCATTGTTAAAAAAAACAAAAAAATTGTCAACCCCACCTTCCCCAAAAATTTGTTTAAAATTTTTGTAATTTTTTTAATTACCATTTTTTAAGTAATTTTTTTAATTACCATTTGTCCTCATTTGACTGAGTTGCTGCGTACCGCTGCTACCGTCTTCTTCCAGTCCTTCGCCTTGTATATTGTGCTGCGAGTGTAAACACTTATGTAGTACGTTATAAGTGGTTAAAACGCATCCACTTGACAGACATGTTTTGATTGCGGAGCCAAGAACCCAACGTGGTCGAGCATAACATACGGAGTGTTTCTATGCATCGACTGCTCTGGTGTCCACAGATCCCTTGGAGTCCATCTTACCTTCATAAGGTGGGAAAATGTTTAGAAATTGGTATTTTTTATTTTGTATCGAAAATATTCACATACTGTTTATTATTGCCAAGCATAATGACAAGGATGTAAGACATTGTTTTGCGGCTTTATTTGACTACATAGTTACTTTATTTGACTACATAGTTAACACTTTAAGGATATTAAGCTATGCCAATTGAACATTTTAACTGTTTTTTTTAATTAAATTTATAAAGAATTACTTATTTTGATTGTAATTTATAAAAAAATTCTTTTGTTGCAAATACTGGGATTGTTTTGATTTGATTTTGTTTTGCGAAGGTCGGTTGAATTGGATCAAAAATGGACGTGGGACCAGCTCCGAGCCATGCAATGTGGTGGGAACGCGGCAGCGCGAGCTTTCTTCCGAGCGCATGGGTGCAACACGACATCCGATGATTTACAAGCCAAGTACAACAGTCGAGCTGCTGTGTTGTACAGAGGGAAGCTTGAGGGACTTGCATTGGAAGCGTTGAAGAAATACGATTCATCGGTTGGTTTTAATTGGATCTTTTGTTTAAACTCACTTTACCAGGGATTTACATATCGTTTTATTCACTTAACTACTTTTGTATAAAGTAAATCTGAGAACACTAAGTTAGGATGTTAATTTTCTTATCTCAATGAGACGTTTCGGAAAAAACTTACTTTTTCTTTTTTCTATCATTTCGAAGAATCTTTTTAAAAAAAATCATTGTGAGTAAATTATGTCCTGACTTTGTATTTTCTCAGATTTACAACTTTGTATAAAATATTATTGAAACCTTAAGGTTTTATACATTCCATGTCTGTAAGATTCACATCGCCGCAGGTGTTGCATCTACCATCTCGTACCGGCGACGAATTCACTACCAAATCTTCGACTGCAGAGGAAGATTTCTTCAGCAAATTTGGAGGCGGCCCTGTGACACCCGCCCAGAGCTTAAGCGCGCATGCCAACGGAAGATCAGGTTCTCCCACGTCACTCAAAACCGTCTCCTCATCCCCAGCCATGTTGTCATCTCTAAACACAAACGAAAATGGTAATTTGGTTCTTATATCAGAAATGACGTGTTGTCTTTGTATTTGCTACTTGAAAGTTGTATTGTTTGTTCCTGATGTGACAGACCACCAAAACACTAACGTTTGCTTTTTATTAAACCAGTTTTTAGCCCTGCACATCATGTTATATTTGGTCACCATCGGATTGATTGGTTGATAGTCCTTCCACACAATCCACCAATCCCATAACACCCAAATAGGTCTCATACACTTTAATCTACCAATATTGTACTGTGTGGCCAAGTCAAACATGTGAAATCTCATTAATCCTACAAACTTCACTCTTCACCATTTTATCTTTTCTGATTACCCAGCTAATGGAGCAAATGCCATGTCAAACAGCGAAAAGGATTTCTTTAACAAATTCACAGCACAAAAACCACTGGCAGCCTCCCCAAAACTCAGCAAACAGACCACAAAATCCCCAGGAAGAGGCTCAGGTGGGTTTTGCTGTGAATATTAAATAATAAGGGATGTTTTTCGAATCAGTTGCACTCTATTCCATAACCAATGATTTTGAATCTAAAATTAAGAACCTACCTGAAAAAAAAACTTCAAAAACACTCCCCACAATAATTGTTTGTATAATTGATAAAATACTTTTAATCCTTAAATATATTCATTATCATTATTAACAGAAAAAACAATCGTATTTTTATCATTAATTTTTTTTTATATATCTGATTTTCCTACCATAAACAGAACAGGTAAAAATTTAGATCTCTGAAATAAAATAGTATTTTTGAATATTTTCTATACTATTTTAATGTTGATTTTGGAATAGACACCAAGCAATGGTGAGATAAAGCACATCAAACCCCCATTTGTACACGAAACCCCCCATTGTACCCCCGTCCTCGCAGGCCCGAACATCGACGCTGCACTGTCCACCTGGAGTCAGCCGACCACAGCTGAACAAAAACTGTTCAACAAACCACCCTCCGCATCCAAGCAATCCAAAGAAGAAGATTTTTTCAAATCTTTTGGGTCAGTTGACCCAGGAAAACCCTCTACGGCCCCGACCCCTGTTGTGGATACCACCCCAACCCCACCCCGAACCAATACCCCACAATCAACCCCAACCCCACCCCCAAATGATGAAAATGGGAGTTCCGATGATTGGCCAGATATGGATGATGATGTATCGGAAATTAACCCCGATGTGAACCCCAAGGAAACCCCCAAACCCCAGCCCTCGGCAGTTGTAGCCCCCTCAAGTTTAACCTCGTTGTCGGGAACACCATCTAGCATTATAACAAAGAAGAAGAAAGGTTTGAACATTGAAGTTTATTCATGGCTTGTGTACACCAATGTTGCCTGAAATTAACTTGTCCAATATTTTTATTTAAATGACTTGGTATGTGCCACTATGCCTTAGTATTTAACATTAGTATAATCAGATAGATATCATATATATTGCTCTGTCTCAGCTGGTCCAGTGAAGAAGGGCGGGTTTGGGGCGCAAAAAGTGAAGACAAACTTTGAATCTTTAGAAGCCCATGCAAAGAAGAGTGAGACTAGTACGAAGCTGGCACCGGTGAAAACTGTAGAGGAGTAAGTTTTGTGTTATATCAAGTCTGGTTTCACGTAGGCTTGGAATCTTAGCCTTTATAACTGCATCCCTGGCACTGGAACTACAAATATTAAGTAACATTCAGATAAGATGTGGGGTTGCATTACACGAAACAAACTTTACTCACAACCCTAGGTCTTAACCCATTAAGCAGCTACTTGGAAACTAGGTAATGTCATGCTATCCACTGTTACTTTAAAGAACAAAACAATATGATAAAAGCTGCACACGATTCGGTTATTCCTTCTAATTGCTCAACTAATAATAAGAATTCAACTAATTACTTCCTCTATGAACCATGCGAGACCACTTCTATATTCCCAGCTTGCTTCTCTAGCTAGCATGAAATCTTTTGATTTTAGTCCAAAATTGGATTGGGTTCATTTAATACAAACACCAACGATCTATCATTGTGAAAATTTATATTTAATTAATTTTGAAATTAAAAAGCGAGAGTTTTAGTAATTTACAGCTGCTATGTAAATAAATAAGTGTTTCGAATGATAGGTTACTGAATCCCAAAACAAAGGAATTATATTATTAGTACTTTATCAGTACTTGGTACTTTTTAACATCATTATGTCCAAACCTTTTTAAAAACATACCCCAAACGCTTTTTGTCAAAATTTCATTTTTTTAAAAACATGCATTTAAAAAAAAAAATTAAAATTATTTGTTGTAAAACATCTTTTTTTTGGTTTATTTGTGTTTTGCTATCAATGTGAATCTTTTTTTAATTTGAACCCCCACCCAAACACAGAGCAATCTCATCAAGACTTACCTTGGATGCCGCCATCGACGGCGGGAAGAAATCCACCCCCAGCCAGCGAGGTGGGGTCAGCGAGAGACTGGGTATGGGTGGGAGTGGGGCTCGTGCCAATGTATCCCATTCAGCCGCCATGCAAACTATTGAACAGGTGGGTGGCAAGTTGTGGCTGTTAACTAACATATCATGGTGTTTATGTTTTCAACTTTAGTTGCCGGTACACTCAATAGTTATATAATTATTGTATATTATTTCTATGTGTTGAAACATTCCTAAAACACCGATAATGTTTGTGTTGCTTAAAAGAATTTTGATCTCCTAATTCTTACTGAACTTGTTATTCGTTCTTGGTGATTATAACAAACATTACCCAAATCAGTGAATTAATGTGTTCTATAAGTACTAAGACAACATCTTAAACATACACAACACACTACAATATCCCCAGTAACTCGATGGTGGATAAAATGTCATATAATGTGTAAAAACTCTCCGTTTGTTCACACTCATGGGGATAAACACATCAACCATCAATTCACTCCAGGTTGATCCCAACGGACGCCCACACGCTGGCGCAAGAAACGGCCGACGTAAGAACCGATATTTGGATCCTGAGTACGATAGCGACAGTGACGATGATTTCGTTGTAGTGAAGAAATCCCCGTCGTATCTTCGTGACTTGGAAAGTGGTCGAGACAGTTTTGCCTTCGGGAAGAAATCGACGAAAGATGAGTTTGGACCGCCAGCTTATTCAACAAGGTAAGTGCATGGTGGAGTCCGGCAGGCAATAACACACAATTCACTACTCCATTTCAATTACAAATAGCAAATAAATTTTTAGCTGATTATGTTGTAGCTTTTAATTATTGTTGTGTAGAGTGTTAAAGATTGTCATCATATTTCGAGATAGAGGCCTTGCTTGGGATTAATTCTTGTTTTGTTTTATTGGCTAGGAAATTACGCCTACTCTGTCTTTCCTGTTTTTATTGGCATTGTTTGTTACCTTGATGATAAACATGTCACGCCACTGACATAAGTGTTGTATCTAC
>CH003275.1:283690-309103 GCA_000149265.1 Ciona savignyi
GGTTTATCGGAGTAATTTGCGCGTGTGGGGGTTTATCGGGTAATTTGCGCGTGTGGGGGTTTATGGGGTAATTTGCGCGTGTGGGGGATTATCGGGTAATTTGGGCGTGTGGAAGATTTACAGGGGTAATTTAGACGTGAGGGGGGTTTATCGGGTAATTTGCGCGTGTGGGGGATTATGGGGTAATTTGGGCGTGTGGGGGTTTATGGGGTAATTTGCGCGTGTGGGGGATTATCGGGTAATTTGCGCGTGTGGGGCGTTTTTGGGGGTATTTTTTTAGAGTAATTTGGGCGTTTGAGGGTTATGGGGGTTATTTGGGTGTGTGGTGGGTTTATGGAGTAATTTGGGCATGTGGTGGGTTAATCAGGATAATGTCTGGGTATTCGATCCAGCTGTTTGTTGCTTGTGTGATTAATACACATCGCTGGTCCTTTTAGCTTTTTCATTAATTACCAACAAGGTCCCCAACATACGCATTACGCAAAGTATGAATAGTTCCATAGACTGTCAATAAAACAATCCACCCTGTATTTTGAGCATGGAAATCTTTAAACATTCTCTTCACAGATAAACAGATAAGGGAAATTTCCAAGATCGAGCCAGCAAACCTGCAATAAACATCCGGCCAATATAGGATGGGCGATGTAAATATATTTATGTCCAACTCTCACTCTCACCAACTGGTAAAAACCGGTTTAAACCGCTTGTTTTTACCTGGTTCTCCCCGAATCCTTCTTTCTCCATGTGGTCCTGATTTTAAAGTGGTGATTTTAATGTAGTTGTCCATGTATATAGGAAATGTATTATGAATGCACTTGCCTTAAGTGGTTACCCGTGCAATCTCTCTTAAAATCGGTTTCCCCTATTACTCCCGAAGTACCCCGAATACGATGTCATCCCAGCAGCCTATGCTTTAAAAAAATAAAAATATTTTTTATCATTTTAAGCAACATATGTTCGGTGTAGTTGAGGTTAGGTTTTTGTGATATCTTCCATTTTCCCAACCGTTGTGAGAATTGCCGAGCATATTTTGCGTTTTTAACAAGAAAGATATCGTTTGAAATCCTCAGGTTATCCCAATTAAGTACTTTGAAATGCTTAACGTGTTTAAATACAATTTGGCTAAAGTACATTTGGAGAAAAGTTAATTATTTTAACTTATCAAGTTAATTTGATCAATATTTAAATTAAGACTTTTATTAAATATTTAGAATTGCCAATACTTGTGTGGGATGATTTAACCGAATTTTCCAAGATATTTTTAACTCGTCCCGTTTTACTGTTGTACATATTCTGCCGAAGGTGCTTCCTCGTAGGTAGTAGAATCATTTTATTGAATTCAGCTTCTGGGCCATTTATGTGCGTTTTGGGTGTTTTTTGGGCAAATTTAGATCAATTAGAAAATTGTCTTATTTTTCGCCGTATTGGAGAAATAAAGAAAGTTAAAATTGATTGTTGATTGTTGATTATGACCATTTAACTTTTGCAAATTACGTAAATCCACAACTAAACAACATATTTAAACCAAAGTTGAACTTTTTTATGATTTTGCGAAATACTCTGATAGAGAACATTGATATCGACTCTACAAGATGAGTTTAGGTTTCTGTCGTTTTTTTTCTAAACTAAGTTTCGAATTAATTATAGTTTGTCTCATCTAAGTGAAATGGTCGCGCTAACCATACGGTCACATTTCCTCCAAATTTCACGGGGATAAACCTGAATATCCTATTCTACCCTATGATGTTGTATGCCTAGCAGTAGTCGATCGCATTAAATAATTGTCTGATGTTTTCGTCAATATTCCCACGTTTAATAAAACTATTTTGATCTGATTGTATAAGAGTGGACAACTAGTTTTTAATTCGACTGTTAATAACTTTTGAGAGTATTTTGTAATCCACTTTAAAAAATGTAATTAGGCGGTAATTTTTGGAAGTTAGGAATATTCACCTTTAGAAAGAGGTATTTTACCATGTTTCTGTGGATCAGATAAAGTTAAATATTTTTCAGTAAGACGAAGTGCGTCAATTATAAAAGATTTCACTTTTTTTATTTATTTTAATTGTGCGCTTAGCGCGAGTTCGTTGTCTTAGACCGAACCCCCTACATGCAATGTGGAAATTAATCCACTTCGGGTAGTATCCATACTAGGTGGATGCTGGCAGACATTCTCCACGAGTACCTCCACAGCGTGCAATCCACGTTTTTGGGAAGTTTGAATTACATTATCATAAAGTACTTCGACAACTTTACATACTCCTTCCAACGGATGAGATTGGAGACTGTGCCGGGTAACCGCATTACTAGGCCTACAGAGTAATACAATTTTCCAAGGCGCAGACTGTTGCCATTCGAATTCTTATTTTATTCAAGTAATATGATTCTAGCGGCACAAAGAAGTGAATAAAGGCCCCAGTCACAACTTAGTCGGCCAAAAAACGAACAATTATCTTTTTTATTATCCAGCTAAGTTTCGAAACCATGATGGGCTCATACGAGGGGGGAATTTGTATAGGTATATAACTCTATCGGACGCGTTAACAATTCGGCCACACGACAAATGAATTGTATATTGGATGTCACACTAAACACTACTGGCAAACTGTTTGTTGGTATTTTTAATGCATACAAAAATAAAATAAACGAGACTAAAGCGACCTTTAAATCGTTTTTGTCTTTGTTCGTCATTAAGGCGTAAGATTGTGTTTGTTATTATAAATATGTTTTATGATCCATACATGCAACTTATCCCTTGGCTTATATTCCTTGTGCATAAGCGTAATAAAAACTTCAGAGCAAATGGAGTTATATTGCTTCCTCGTTCTGAGAAATTATAATTTCCTGTAAAACATTTCATATGCTACGTACGCTTGGACACGAGAATGCATCCATATTGTCGCATTGCATAGTAAGAGGCATTGCAGGTTCAGTAAAACAGTTGGACCCGACATATTTGAAGAAATGGCAACAGCCTTGAAATTGATAATATTTTCTGTGATGATTTTGTTTGTTTGTTCTTCTCAGCCAGAGACCGAAAGAGGTGAGACTCGGCTTGTTTAATTTATTGCTATAACTATTTAAAGCGTATGTCGGCTGATTGTGTTAACTGCTATAATAAAAAGACTGTGAGATATAACTGGTATCACAAGAATAAGATACTCAGATTTATTATCCGCTTCTTTACATAGGTAGTCTCCAGAACCTGTCGTACATGTAGTCGACTTGTCCGGGCTATTGCACAGTTTAAGTATCGTCTTTTTTCTTTCCTTAAGACAGAGCCGACTAGCTGGATACCCAACCCATTGTAATTTCACTTCTCGTGGTATCCGGTTAAAAGCGTTAAAGATAAACTATTAGGGAAATTGGCTTTGAGATTTATTATTACCCACGAACTGTTCCCAGAACATCTTGCATCTTTCACGGCTTACGAAACAGGCTTTGCAAAAGACTTCTTTCAATCTTTAATGGCGAAGTCTCTCATCCATGAGTTTAGCAGTAAAACAAAGATTCCACCCAATACAGTGGATTGCTACTTTGAACTTTGTAAGAACGGTTCTGAGCTAAATTGCGGCATTGAGGTGGGAAGTTGTACATAGTTTGTACGCTGAGCACATTGCAATTTGTGACTTAATTACAACCAAGTAGTATCTCGGGTTGAATTCGCGGTTTGCGTTCGCATACTGAAGCACTGCCCCATGAGGATGTGGTTCTAACAAAAACAAAAAATATTTTAGGTGGTGTCACCGGGTTCCCTTATTCAATCCTACATCGCATTGACCAATCGGACAATTTTGGCGGAAACCGAGAAACCGGTTAAAGAATCGAACCTCCAAATCATCTGCCCCTTGAATGGTATGCGGTTCTGTTGTAAGAGACATAGAGTTGGTATTGTACGAAAATGTATTCCATCGCGTTTTTATGATCGACTTTTATCGACTGAACCTGTTGTGATGAAAGTTTTTAATGTCGGTTGGCACAGTCGGTTTGAAAGTCGGTTATCGACGACCAGGTGTCGGATTAAAACTAGACGCTAGTTAGTCGACTGTGTTATACCGGCATTGCACTAATCGGATAGCCCCGGAGCCATGATTGAAGTGCTAGAAAAAATAGAGTAAATGCTCAGGTGACCCGATGGTGAAATGAGGTAATATGACGACTGACCTTGTGCTTCCTGTTCTTACTTATTTCCATAAAACAGGAATATTTTGTCATAATTTAAGAAGTATTCCCGGTTATATATCAGATGATATTCACAGCAATATATGCCTGCTGTTTGGACAATTCGGGCGATCGGTATACTACGAAGATGGTTAATTACCAGGTCTCAGTAATTAACCACCAGGATGTTTCGAGGTTTCATTTCCACCAGCATTCCAAGGAGGAGAATGATACAACGATTGGAACCTACAAGTTGTACGTAAGTGGAGTGTTCACCATCAAATATGTCTTAATATTGCTTCTGGATCGGTCGTTTCACGTTTAATTTGGGCTTAACGTATGCAATTGACGGCGGCATACTGCAATGAATCACCTACAGATGGAATGAAAGCATATTTTACAAATATTTGTATTTATTGTTACTGAATAATATTTGTTCGGTTATTATGGGTCCCATTTGGAAAAATGGGACACATTGTTTTTGTCGGTTTTTTTTTCGGTAAAGGTTTGACAGGCATGGCTTGTGTCTCCGACATCTACCAAAAGGGGTAATGGAATCGCAACGAAACCTTGTAATTTGTTAGCGCATATGGTCTAAATATGTAGAAACCAAATTGTGGGTAATAAACCCAGGGGAATTTCCCTGGGAGGTAAAAAAAAACCAAAACGGTATTTTTTCTAAAATTTTAGCTCATTAGATTTGGTAAAATGTAAGTGTATTAGCCACTGCTTTACCAATTAGAACAAACAAATTATTTACTCAGGAAAATACCCTAAAAGTAAAGATATGTTCCTAAATCCCGATTGTAACAGTATGGCCTGTTCGATCACATCTACCAGAAGGGGTAATAAAATCGTAATGAAACTTTGTAATTTGTTAGACAACATGGTCTAGAAATGCAAAAACCAAAATTTTAGGTAATACATCCAGGGGAATTCCCCTCGTACGTAAAAATCAAAACGTGTTTTTTCTAAACAAATAGCTTTTTCGGGCATAGCGCTTGAACGGCTTCTCTAATTTAAATCAGATTTAGTGGAATGTAAGTGCATTAGCAACTGATTAAAGACGTTAAAAAAGTCAAAAAAATACTTACGGAAATAATCTAAAAAATAAGTTTTTGTCCTTAAATGATTGCGACAGGCATGGGATGGCGCGCCGACATCTCCAACAATAAGTCGTCTAATCGGATTAAAACTTTAAGAATTGTTGGATAATATGACCCAGATATGTAAAAACAAAAATTTATGTACTAAAGCCATAAAACCTCGGGCTGTTTTGGAAGTTAGCTTCATTTCATTACAGCACTTGACATGCATCTTTAATTTAAAATATTTGTGGTGAAATGTTCGTAAATCTAACATGATTACTCTTTTTTTAACTACACATGGAAAAGAAGTTTGGTTTGATAACTGTGAGACCCATGCGATTATGCTTGCAGAAACAAAACTATGACAGCCCGGTTAAAACTTTCTGGAATATCTGATAACATGGACCTGGCGTCCACATTTCTGACAATAACATATATTGTGTAATGAACATGGATAACAAAATCGAATTGTTACCCAAGGGACCCATGCGTTTATGCTTGCAGAAACCAACTATATACTCGGTGTATAAAATACAAATTGTGGTAAGGGACCCTGCTCGCATAAATATATATAACATATATAATGTGTTTTTGAAAAAGTGGTGATTAAACACGTGGTTGACACTCTCTAGTTTCACCTACTTCCCACCTAATCCAGTTTGTCTCGAAAGATCGTTTAATGTCGCCTCAACGATGTGTATGTCACACAATAGATGTAGCCCACTTTATCAAAATTGATTTACAAATAAAATTCAGGACTAAGGTTGATATTTAATCCCAACATTATTTACCTCCAGGACCATCTGTATCAGGTTGCGTCAGATACAGTGCTTGCATCCAGACACCTCTCGCAGTCAACTTCAACGATTGCTAGGGACTGGGCGACTCTGAGTTCGAATGTGTTCCGCATTAAAATGACGTCGGTGATCGCTATTGGGATGACTTGTTTCGTCGGGTTTGCTCAGGTTGGTATAGAGCAGGGGTTCTTAACCAGGGGTAAATTTTACCGATTGAAGGGGTAAATTTACTAAATTATAAGCCAAAGCAAACGTCAGTTTTGCGTATTGAAAAAGTAGGAGTTTTGCACTGGATTATAATTCAAATATATGACTTCAGTTTATCACTACGCAAGTGTGCTAACATGTTTATTTCAGCAGCGTAAGTATGTTCCATTTTCACTGTTTACTAGATAATTTGGACTTTGACCACGGCCACCTAAAAGATGGGGGTAAATTATACTTTTTTCATTCGGAAAGGGGTAAACGAGACAAAAAAGATTAAGAACCCCTGTTATAGAGGATGTGACGTTGATTAGTTAAATAATGGCGGCCATGAGGGAATACAAATATTTATTTAAGAACCCGTCAAACTCTTATTTTTTGGATTTTTGTCATTTATTGACCATATCTAAGATTATATGAACAAGTCTGTTTAGTGCTCTAACAATTTATGGTTACCACTGATTTTCTTGTGAAACAACTAGTCCTAGTCCACGAAAAACCTGACTACCAACTAGGTCTAGCCCATGAAAACTTGATTCCTATTTTACACAACTTCTAAACGACTTTGTGTTTAACCCTCGTGTCGATTCGGAACTCCGTCTAGTTTACGTATACCACAGAACACGAGCGAACACTTTTTATCAGACTAAGTTTAGAACCCGTGATGGCCCGTGATAGTAGTTGTGCCATTCAAATAAAGTTTATTTATGTTGGTTGCGCGCTAACCCTCCCACCGGCCACAAATAACCGACTTCACATCTCCGCAGGTGTACACGGTAAAGCGAATGTTTCGAGACAACTCTGTCCTGATAGGAGGACGGGGATAAACACACTTTAAAATGAGCGTTCAACGTTGGTACATGATGGAGTAATGTTCTTTGTCCAAGTATTGCCCATGTGTCGTGTATTGTGTGTCGTATCTTACTTTTGTACAACAATTATAACACTGTTTGCTTCTGACTGTGTAAATTAAAAGTAATTGCCGGTAGTTGGCGCTAAGTGGCCACGAACGGCCCATCCAGCGTATGACGCCACAATCGGCGATTGTTGCAATCAGTGTAAAGCACAAAGTGATACAGTTGTCTAGGAAATGTATTTATTACTTTTCTTGTTCTCACAAATATAACAATAAAAAAGAGACAAAATATATGCGTTGTGCCACCCCACGTTAGCGTATAATGAGTGAGACTGTTTGCTTGGATTTCACCTCGCAGTTACTAACGATGATGATCCAGACAATGGGGTTCCGCTATTTTGGGCATTGATCATCGTATCATTCAGTTATCAAGTTCGCAAACTGTTGCCTGATGGCCAAAGGAAATGTTGCGTGCCACCCAGCGTCTACACATACTTAATACATGAACACTCTATTAGAAGGAGCTAAAGGTCTTTGGCGATACTAGTCTTTGCTCTTTTCGATATGAAAGTGCAGGTATAATGTTGGTGGTATATCAGTATAATCTCACAGAGACTCACAATATACCCAGACAAGTAAAACTACCTCGAAAATCAAAGCGAATTGGCATGGAAACAAATACATCATTTAAATTTAAAGACAAAATTATCATCGCGAGTTAAACAAGCCACCAATTACCGCACGTTTGTATTATCACCGTGTATAACATAGTCTTAAATGATACGAACACATAACAAAATCTGTCTAATACAAATTGTTCTGCTCGAACCGCCCAATCCAGGAAATCCTTTTCAGCAAAATCCCATCACGCCTGCTTGAGCCATATGTCAAGCATCGCTTCTTGGAATGGAGAAAGTATTAGGTTATTCCAGTAGTTTGTAGCCACAGTTAGCATCGATATGTTTTTGAACAGAATTTTATTCGTGTTGGTTTTGGTCGAATTGGTTCACGCACAAGAGGAAAGAGATGAACATGCCGAAAAACCACTCGCGGCGCTGCACTTACCAGATGATCGTTTTCTTCAAAAGCATGAAATACCAGGTGAATATATACAGAATATATGTACTTAATATATATGTAACGACACCTGCAAAACCTGCGGTTCAAATCTCAGCTATGAAACGGCGTAAAATAAGACTGGAAATGTTAATCGTTGGGTGAGTTTTAAGTGAGAGATTATATTCGATTAAAGGTGAATTGGACCACATTTAGTGACAAGAATATATTCAATTGTAAATATTAGGAATATTAAATAGCTAAATATATTTTTAAAACGCCCTAAAATATACCCCTAAGGCAGAATAAGGTATGCATGTTTATTACCCGGGACATGAGGATCAATAGCGTGTCACAAACCTAATTCATTAAGGTTAAATTGGCTGTTAGCAGCCATAGCTAAACCGAATAAACACACACGTTAAATCACAATAAAGATACTTTTACTTTTAACTGCATTGAAAATGTCCCACAACCAATTGGGGTTAACGTTAGCGGTAAAACAGCAGGAGTCTACGTTTATTTAAAATTACAACCAAAGACACGAAAACGTCTGTTAAGTGCTTTAAAAACTATTAACCGCGACTGATCACGACTGTCCACTATGACATTATGTATAAAGAAAAAACTAAGTTAAACTCTACCGAATACCGGAAGGGTTTATGGATCAAAACTGGTTGCAAGCTAGTCGGTTATGTCCTTGGGCAAGGCAATTAGCAAATATCAACTAAACCTATTCACGAGGATTAAACATATTTAATCCGAAATACAAGTATATCATAACAAGAATGCTGTATAGATAAAACTTTCATTTATATCCGGTACGCATTATGATTTCTTTAAACCAGATGAGCATCATTCGGAAATGGAAGTCTACAATAGCGATTTTGCGAAAAGTTTCTTTACTCCATTGATGAAGGGAAGTTTGATCCACGAATTTATTACAAAGCTTACCGTTGGACGAAGCTCCACGGAATGCTTCTTTGAAGGTTGCGATGCCGGATCGGAAATCATCTTCGGGTTCGAGGTGAGTAAAGTATGGCCGCTTGGTGCGTTACTGAGTCGTCTGTTATCGGAAAGGATCACGTGTCAAAACCTGATCGCCAGTTGATTGGTTGTTTCCTTGGGCATTGTTTTAAGCTAACATTGCCTGAACACATTGGATTAATGTGTTGTACTAAAACTAAAGAACCTAAGGGTGATGCATGGTAATTTGATGATAACGCATGTTGTAGCGCCCCTTGACCCAATCAAAGGGACAACCACAAATACTTGACGTAGAACTAAAACATATTCATTTCAATTATATAAACCATATTATGTTTAAGGCTAAAATTATGATTTATAGAAAGTATTGTTACACGCACAATCAGTACAGAGTGGTTTAAATATGCAATAAGTTTACGATCCACACCATTGGTTTAAATCATTCGAATCATTATTCCCGAGAGCGATCATGTTCAACAAATTCTATTCAGATGAACACCGGGGCGCATATGACGAACAATGGATTGCTGGAATGTTATGCAAAGACGCCCAATGGAACGGTAGTAAACGCAAAGACTCTGGGCCCAACAGATGAAAACAGCCTGACTGTTATCTGCTCAGATACTGGTAGTTTTTTTGTTAAACTGTTTACTGTCAAGTATAATCTGCCCGACTAAGTCCGATAGTTTGGCTCTGATATACCTCGTCCATCGTCAGTCAAATGGTTTTGGGTCAAAACCACCCACACGTTGCATGTACCCAGTAGATCAGTAGAATAATACTGTCGCTATTCCTTTAACACAAACAACATACTTTGATTGCTCCAGTAACTGCCCATGCCATGAAAACAAAACAGCATTGTACTTACGTATTGTTCAGATAACACACATGCACTTTTACAGGAGATTACGAATTCTGCCTGGACAATTCCAAGGACAGGTTATCTTCTAAGGTGGTCACTATGCACATACTTGCCGTCCACCGGTCCGAATATTGGGGTTTCCATTTACAAAAAGGCCAAGATGACAAAGCTGGAAGTCTGAATTACAAGTTATACGTGAGTCTTCTGGATAGATAGCAAATAACAAATCTCATTGTTCCGATTCGGTTGATCGACTGGTCCCCAATTTCCCAGGGATCAGAAGCGCCTCGTGTTAATCGATATCGGTTTTGACACACACACACTGAGATATGTCTAGTGGTATAGAGTGGATTTCATTATCTAATAGCATGTGGTGGGGCCGGGAGGCTGGCGATGCTAAAATAAGTTGATATGAAATGGAAACCAAGGGGGTTTCCCAATAGAGACAATCTGTTTCATTGTTTCTCCAGTCTCATACGATATCCGTTTCAGATCCTCGTTCCCGCATACCATCGTTCTAACTCATTGATATTTACCTCAGCATCGCATACTATCGTTCTAATCTAACGCATTGTTATGTACCCCAGGATCGCATGTTCCAGTTGACCACCGACATCTCAAGTGCCAGACTTTACCTGGAGGGACATTGGAGCGCACACGAGCGAGATTGGGATTTAATCAACACAAATTATGAATTTGTAAACTATTTCTCACTAACGGCGGTTTGCCTGTTCGTAATCGTGGGATATGTGCAGGTAAGATTTTGATTAAGAGTAGTATCCCCGTAGTTTGTCCAATTAGCTTGGTGAATTAGCGCGTATGCTTTTAACCATAGAGCCGCATATTCAAAACTGGTCTATAGTTTGTCGATTGTGTCCTTGGTTAAGGCACTTAAAAGACGTTGCCTAAACCACTGAGATGATAGGTTCTACCAAATTTATACCTCCGTAATAACTTTACACAACACACTGTAATAGCTGTATGAATCCGACGGTGAGCGCGAAGTGATCGGATGATGGCTCGTTAGTTAACTATCCCGAGTTTGCTCATTCACCGGGATAAACATGAACATCCTCTTCTATCCCCATATCCTTGTTTGTCCAATTACTTACTAGTGTTAAGAAGCATTTCCCAAATGCTACAAAGTTTATCAGGATAAGCTATGTCCGTGTATAAAAACAAAAAGCGTTTAACGATCTTTAAGCCTCACAATATTAACAAGACATAAACACTCACTTTAAACTGTGTGATAATTCCTATGTCATGCTTATATTTAAATACGGCGTTTACATTTTAAATGCGCGTATATTTAAGACGGTATTTTTGTGTCAATTTCGACAAAGTTACGCATAATGTTTTTGTCACATTGGGAAGACAGTCAAATTACTTTGATAATTGTATTTCAAACAGACCCTGTCAATCAAGCGAATGTTCAACTTGAAAGATACAACAGCAAGCGGAAAAAGCTCTCTCCGATTATAATCGTCAAACAAGCCATTGCTTTTTATTATTATTATCTATATGGAATGCTAAAATGCTAATAAGTAAGCTGTTATGACTTAGTGAGCTGGAATTCTATGAAAGATTATAAGGAATTTCCTGTTTGAAGCGTGTGGCATTCGTGATTGTTCTCCACTTCCTTTTGTCATTAGACGCTAACGATTTTGAATAAACGCATTCCAACACATCTTGCGTTATCACTTCATTGTATTTGGATTGCATTATAGACGGAGTGTGAGTTGTAAGATATATAGTACGATAGATAGACTGTATGATAGGTGGACTGCAGCATAGATGGACTGTATGATAGGTGGACTGCAGCATAGATGGACTGTATGATAGATGCACTGTACGGTATATGGGCTGTATGATAGATGGACTGTACGGTATCTGGACTGTACGATATATGGAGTGTAAGATAGATGAACTGTACGATAGATGCACTGTACGGTATATGGACTGTATGATAGATGGACTGTACGATATATGGACTGTACGATATATGGACTGTACGATATATGGACTGTACGATAGATGGACTGTACGATAGATGGACTGTACGATAGATGGACTGTACGATAGATGGACTGTACGATAGATGGACTGTACGATAGATGGACTGTACGATAGATGGACTGTACGATAGATGGACTGTAAGATAGATGGACTGTACGATATATATGGAGTGTACGATATATAGAGTGTAAGATAGATGAACTGTAGGATATATGGACTGACTGAATGGAAATTCACCCCAAACTCGCTACTGATCTTTCATAAGTTAACTTCTGTAGAAGATCCACTTACATTATATAGTTTCTTTATATTTCTACGACTTCATTAACAATTGGAAGTGAATTGTCCAATACATTCCTACGATTCCGTTTCACAAAATATATTCGCTCTGGACACGCTTAAAACGGTCGTGCTTGTTTTATTTTTGGTCTTCCCTGGAGTTAGCTTTTTAAACTCTTCACTATATATCCAATATAGATTAGGCAGTTTCAACTCGAGTAGTTTAAATAGGGTTGCGATTCTGGGGATAAAACGGAAAGTTAAATATGGTATTTTCAATCTTAGATTTTGTAAGTTCATTTCATACATCTACAACCTTAAAACTTTAAATAAATGGTTTGTTGTAATCGCAAGATAATGGTCATCAAATAATACCGGATGTAAAAATGTTGTAAACTGTGCTAGATGTTATTGTCTGCCGTGAATTCCCCAGTAATGATTCGTCCTAACCCATACACCTCGTATCCATGTGTATATTATTTCAGCAACCGCCCTTAAAAGTTTTAACCCCGCAATGTTTGTTTCATTCATATTCCAACGGTAACAAAATAACCGGACTGAGCGTCTGCTAAACACGGGTTTATTTGATCAGATTAAATTCGATGTTTCTTCTAAAAGTATTTCACTGGCTTTCCACATATTACAGCTCCATCCTGGTAGTTTGTTAAATTTGCTAAGCGCTAAATAATGAGGAAATACTTAATTTTGGCTGTAGCGGTTGGTATGGTATCCACTCAAGAAGGCAAGCCACCAAAACTATCAGGTATTAACACTACACCTTAATTTATCTGGTTAAACTAGACAGTATGATCGTTTAGAAAAGCTTTGTATGTCTTGTTAACAATACGAATATTTTCTGCAGAAGGTTTAAAATATCCGAAAGGTAAAATATCCGCATATCTTCACCGAATGATACCAAAATGCATATACTGACTTTTATACAAAACAAACGGTTTCAGCAACGAGACCATGGTATACAAGAAGAATTTATGATGTAGGAGAAATGCAGTTGCATTATGATGAACGAAAACTAGAATTGCTGAGTTATAGAATGATATAAATAGATTTACAGCCATCCGCGTGTGGGTGGGACACATGATTGTGAATGTTAAAGAAGTATTTATTTAGACATGTAATCATTTTTTTTTCAGAGAAAGACGTAGAACACATGGAGTATGCCTCACCTGATGCGACACTTTTCTTCGAGTCGTTGTTGAAAGGTTCAGTCATCCACGAGTTTAGCACCAAAGTTGTGGTGACTCGAACGGGGAAGGAATGTTTCTACGAAGATTGTGACGAGGGTTCCGAACTGTCCTGCTCTTTCGAGGTAATCTCGCGTAGCAATTGCCAGTAGTTTGCTTTTTTATTCACCACAGTGAGACACCACGGGCCGGTGTGCCGATTGCATGGGAAGTCGTCAGCTTAATTGAAACCTCTATAGGAAATTCCCGCCACAATTACACAGATTGGCCCTTTTACCTATGCATTGCATAAAAAGTTGAAATTTGTAACCAATTTATAATTTTTATTTTAGAGCTCCACATCAAGTTATATATCGAAAGGTGAAATCTCTGCTTATTTATCTTTCCCCAACGGCTCCATAGCGGCATCTACCGACAAACCCGAGCAATCAAAAGAGTTGGAAATATGGTGTCCAACAGCAGGTAAAGGCTCTTGGCACCACCGATGCATATATGACAGCATAGATAAAGAAGGCTAACATACATGTTCACATTATTTAAGCTGTGTTTAGAGAGCATTTAAGCTGTGTTTAAAGAGTTGGAAATATGGTGTCCAACAGAACGTAAAGCTCTTGGCACCACCGATGCATATATGACATCATAGATAAAGAAGGCTAACATACATGTTCACATTATTTAAGCTGTGTTAAGAGAGCATTTAAGCTGTGTTTAAAGAGTTGGAAATATGGTGTCCAACAGAACGTAAAGCTCTTGGCACCACCGACGCTTATATGACATTAGATAAAGAAGGCTAACATACATGTCCACATTATTATGGGTCCCATTTGGAAAAATGGGACACATATTGTTTTTGTCCGTTTTTTTTTTTTCTTTTTTTTTTTTTTTTTTTTTTTTTCGTCAAACGCTTGACAGGCATGGCATGTCGCCCCGACATCTACCAGAAGGAAAAATTGAATCGCAATGAAACTTCTCCATTTGTTAGACAACATGGTCTAGATGAACAGAAACCAACATTTTGGGAAATAAAACCAGTGGAATTCCCCTGGGACGTTAAAAACCAAAACGGTGTTTTTTTCTAAAAAAATAGCTATTTTGGGCATAGCGCTTGAACGACAACTCCAATTTGTATCAGATTTGGTGAAATGTAAGTGCATTAGTCACTGATTTAACACTTAGAAGAAATAAAAAATTTACCTAGGGAAATACCCTAAACAATAAGATTTTGTTCTCAAATCATGATTGTGACAAGCACGCCATGTCGCCCCGACATCTACCAGAAGGAAAAATAGAATCGCAATCAAACTTTAGTATTTGTTAGACAACATGGTCTAGATATACAAAAACCAAAATGTTGGGTAATAAATCCAAGGGAATTCCCCTGCGACGTTACAAACCAAAACGGTATTTTTTTCGAAAAAAAATGACTTTTTTGGGCATAGCGCTTGAACGGATGTTACAATTTAAACCAGATTTTCTGGAATGTAAGTGCATTAGGCACTGATTTAACAGTTAAAAGAAATAAAAAAATTACCTGGGGAAATACCCTAAAAAATAAGATTTTGTTCTCAAATCATATTTGTGACAGTCATGTCATATCGCCACGACATCTACCAGAAAGACTAATAAAATCGCAATAAAAATTTAACATGTTTTAGACAACATTGTATAGATATGCAAAAACCAAAATTTTGGGTGATAAATTCAGGGGAATTCCCCTGGGACGTTAAAAACCAAAACAGTATTTTTCCTAAAGAATTAGCTTTTTTGGGGCATAGCGCTTGAACGGCTGCTCCAATTTGAATCAGATTTTCTGGAATGTAAGTGCATTAGTCACTGATTTAACAGTTAGAAGAAATAAAAAAAGTACTTAGGAAAATACCCTAAAAATAAGATTTTGTTCTCAAATCATGATTGTGACAAGCATGCCATGTCGCCCCGACATCTGCCAAAAGGAATAATGGAATCGCAATGAAAATTTGACATTTGTAAGAGAACATGGTTTAGATACGAGGAAACCAAAATTTTGGGTAATGAATCCAGGGGAATTCCCCTGAGACGTAAAAATCCAAAAGGTTTGTTTTCCAATAAATTAGCTTTTTAGGACATATAGCGCTTGAACGGCTGCTCTAATTTTGATCAGATTTGGCGAAATGTTGGACTATTACACACCTTGTGCCAATTAAAAGAAAGAAAACATTTACTTAGGGTAATTACGTTAAAAACGACGATATGTTCCTGAATTATGTTTGTGACTGGCATGCCATATCGCACTGACAAATAAGACGAGCAGTCGACAAATCAGATTAAAACTTTAAGAATTGTTACATAACATGACCCACATATGTAAAAACAGAAACTTATCTACTAAACCTAGGGGAATTCCCTTACACATGAAAAACTAAATCGGGCTGTTTTGGCAATATAGCTTCATTTCACTTCAGCGCTTGAAAAGAAGGTTTTATTTAAAATATTTGTGGTGAAAATGTTCGTAAATTCAAGACGTTTATTCTTTTTTAACTACACATGGAAAAGAAGTTTGGCTTGATAACTCTGGGACCCATGCGTTTATGCTTGCAGAAACAAACTACATATACTTAGTGTATAAAATACAAATTGTGGTTAGGGACCCTGTAGCATAAGTATATGGCCTACAACATGTGGTTTACAAATAGTGGTGGTTAAACACGTGGTTGACACTCTCTAGTTTAAGCTGTGTTTAGTCGGTGTGAGTGTTATAACATTCTGACGAAAACGATTATCCTCGTTGGTGAAAATGTAACATTATTATGTTTATCATGGCCAGTTGTTAAAATGGCCAGCAACACGGTTACAAAATAATAAAAATTATCATCTATCTTTTAATTTAACGTTTAAACTTGGAATTCATTATTACGCCATATATCTCGTATACGTACCATGCAAAACTATTAAGTCATATGTAATTCGCACATTATTAGGTCATAAGCAATTTTCACGTTATACGTCATGCACAATTTTCACATTATTACGTCATATGCAATTCTCACTATATGCATACCTTACGCAGGAGTGTATGAGTTTTGCTTGGATAACTCGGCCGACCATATCTCGCAAAAGATCATTGAATTTCAAATAAGTGTGATGCACCACAGAGAGGGGCCGGAATTTCATTCGGAACAACGGAATGAAACCGACAACACAATCTACGTTCTATTTGTAAGACATATACTTGTGTATATCATTAGGTGGGGAAAACGATCGAAAACAGGATTATTATAAAATGTCGTGCCCTCAATCGGGTTTCTGACGTTTTTTTACATAGCGGTTAACAAGTAAAAATTGTTTATCCTCGTGAATGAAAAAATATTCTTCGCGCCCACTGTCGGGTTACCTGAGCTATTGCGGTGTGTTGTGTTTAATTGAGACGTTCTTTTGTATAGTAAACATTAATCCATTAGGTTCAGACGATGCCTGCTTAGTGGTTTTTCTGAAGACACAACCAATTACCTTGTGTCTAGTTTCGGACCTGCACCTTTTCATTACACACTAACCACCAGGCTTTTTGGTTGTAAACGCACCGATCTTTCTCCGGAAATTATGGCTAGGTTGTCACAGCCAACCCAGTCCCTTACTAATCGGGTATTGCTTATCAAAGTTGGCATCGTATGTTGCACAATGTGTGGCAACTGGGCAGAAACATGAATTATCTGGCGATAGTTAGAATAGGATATTCATGTTTTATCCCTGTGAATGGGGAAAACGCACGAAGAGTTATCACACCACCGCCGTGGGGATAGGTATAAATTCCTCTATGTTGATCCGCCGGTCAGGACCCTTACATATACTACTTGCACTAACAGTTGAATTTCTCCAGGACCGGTTGTTTCAAGTTACCAACGACATCCATAAATCTAATTTCTTCGTCAAGCACACAAAGCTGATGACTCGAAGAGATTATGAGTTGCTTCGTGATAACGAGACGTTGGTTGGTCTGTTATCAATCGCAGTGGTTGTGCTGATGATAACTGTCAGCGCCAGCCAGGTAAAATAGGTTCTGGGTCAATTTCTTTTTAAACAATTCGATTCGGTATATATGGGGGCGAGTAAAACTGGACAGATATTAATTAAACCTGTTAGTATTTAGGGCCAAGGTTATTATGCGTCAAGTCAGTCGTAGAGTATCGGCCCACCAACAGGGAGATGATAAGATCAAAACCACTGGGAAGTGCAAAACGCCTGAATCCAGTGTGTTTTAAACGGTTAAACAAAAGCTGTAGCAAGCTCTAGTTTTTATGCCTTTTATTAATATTTTTGCGTAACGCTCGTGACAGCCTTATACTTTGTAGATCCATTATCGGCAAGAAATAGTTGACCAATCGGGTTAAAAAAGTTAGAATCTTAGTTGCCATATTTTAGATGCAAAGGGTTATTACTGTTAATTAAGGCCTCTATGTTTTTCTATTGCCCGTGATAATAATAAATATTCACTTAGATTGTTGCCATCAAGCGGATGTTCCCAACGACCGTCAAACCTTCTATCTGATCGTAATAACATTCAATTTCAACAACACGGAACTGTATATGACGATGGATTTCAATATCGCTTGTATATGTTTACACGAAAATAAATACAACAATGTGAATCGGTGGTCATAAGAAATTGTTGGCTCACTCGACTTGGGTTATAGCGGGGATTGGTATCTGACGAAGTTGGCATATGTGGTAACCATCAATACTCGGGATCGAGAAATAATTTTCATCGACACACAACGATTTGTTTACTAATCTGTGAAGCGATATTTAAATTTCCAAAATCAGCCATACCTACTCACCAAATATAAAGTCGTGTTCGACGCTTCCACCGCATATGATTCTCTACATATGATTTCAATCAAAGTTAAAATTATTGCAGTTACACTGTTTACTATATATATGCAAGATGTTTTAATTAGTTTCAATGTCCATTGGGTTCAAGATATCCGCTCGATGCATTTCCAAGCCTATAAGCTTCTTGCTGAAGTATGACTTCGATCAAACAACCTAAGCACGAGGAATAATCTCCGCAATCACAATATGATAATTTATCTGTGGATTTCTTTTCGCCATCACCACAAACATAACAATGACTTACTAAGTTAACTTAGTTTATAAGCCGTTCAACTAATTATGCTCCATATATCTCCAACGCAAACTGTCCCCACAGAAAATAATCTCACTTAAAATCCCCTAACAGAAAGCCTAGATAAATTTGAAAACCTGAAATGAAAGCTTAGATATAACACGCTTTAGCTAGGCCCTACTGCTATTTTGCTGTTATAATCATATTTCTTAACTGTGGTAAAACTTGAATTTTGTTACAACTGCTTTCGTAATACAAAAACTAAACTTTTAAGATGAACTACATCTAGACCTAATACAATACAGCGAGGTTATAACCGTATATGGAACCTTGGACCCGGTTACCTTGAGAGGATATTTCGGTATATTTGACCTAGTTGCTTGAAACCAGCAGACAGCAAACAATACAGCTAATGTGCTCGCTGTCACAACGCTGCAGGCTCATTCAAGAAAAATACCCTCGTGGCGACTCTTGCAGCTCTTAATCTGAGCAGGGCATATGTACAACATTTTTGAGTTTTCCTGCGATTTTTAACTAGTCCCAAAATGATTTTCCAACAGTCACTATTTAGTCTCGCCAACACAATCCGCATAATTCCACCCGTGTGTGTTTGGTTAATGACGCGCCAACACTGCGGCTCACACTGTGTCAAGCAAACAACAATGACCTTGAATATCGCACAGTTAGCTAGTGAGCGAACATGAATCTGGAACTCCCCGAGTAAGTCCTGAGGTAGTGGTTATATTGCGGCCTTGCAATTCGTGCTCATTGCTTTAAGGGAAAATTGAACAGAATCGACTAGAAGGTTAAACATGGGTGTCGTTCAAAATGGATGGGTGAATCGTGATATCAAAATGGAAGGTAAAACTATTATCATCACCGGAGCGAACGCTGGAATTGGAATGGAAACTGCGTTAGATCTTGTACGACGTGGAGGAAGAGTTATTATGGCTTGCAGGAACCTGGGAAAGGCAGAAGTTGCAAGAGATAAAGTAGTCTTAGTCAGGTAATTTAAAACAGAAAATACATTCTGTCATTTTTTTAGATATTGCAAGAAAGCGGGAAATGTGAAGAGGCGGTTGTTATAAAGCAACTTGATCTAAGTTCTTTGCAATCCATCCGTAAATTTGCCAGTGATATTAACGCCACTGAAAATCGAATCGATGTTCTGGTAAATAATGCCGGTAAGTTTTATTAACTCTTACATGTCGGGTTGTTTTAGGTTGGTTTGCTCAGTGTCGGATTATAAATCCGCTGGCTGTTTTCTAGGGTTAATACCATACGTGTGTTACTATAGTGAATTCCATATACAGATATCATTGGTTCCCCAATAAGATTAACTAATACATTTTTTCAGTAGAACAGTGTACTTTGGTTTGTCCCTTTGTGCTTACTCTATTTGCATTATTTGCCCATTTGGTTAACTCATCACTGTTTAGGGTTAATGCTTCCACCTGAAACGACTACCATGGACGGGTTTGAAGCGCAGGTTGGTGTTAATCACCTCGGGCACTTTCTGCTCGTCAATCTACTACTTGATTTATTAAAGGTGGGTAGTTATGATGTAAGAATGAGCAAAGTCGGTAAATATTGATATGGCAGAGAAGCGCTCCCAGTCGGATTGTTGTAGTCGCGTCAGAGGCTCACAGAATCGGTAATCCGAGGATTAATTGGGAAGACATCAACTGTGGTATAGGATTGGATATTTATTGTGCAAGCAAACTCATGAATATCCTTTTCGCTCGGGAACTCAGCGACCGTTTAAAAGGCTTGTTCAACCTTCTTTCATTGCATTGTTCGCAGTTATGTTAACTTCCATTATAATCCTGCATCGTTGCCCACAGGAACCGGTTTGACAGTCAATTCGTTACACCCTGGTGTTATACGATCAGGGTTGTGGTACCACATGCATGACCAGAACATCTCGGTGTGGAGGTCGCTTCTACATTCTATGATGCGACCGATGATGAACATGTTTTGGAAGTCACCCCCATACGGAGCCCAAACAACTATATTCTGCTGCGTGGCTCCGGAGTTACACAATGTGTCCGGGAAATACTTCAGGTTTGTTCATTTACCACAAGATCAATTTGCTTTCATTTTTATACTGGGCGTAGTTATGTTTTTACCGCTTCCATGGGAATTACCAAAACCATCTAAAATGTTGGTTTCTGCATGGCTGGACCATGTACAATTTTTTTATTGTAATTTGATGAATCTTAGCAAATGATGTGTAGAAATCTGACAACCACACACTTCTTTACCTAAAAAGCAAAAAAAAAAATAATTTGGTAACTAGGGTGCTTATTAGTTTATGTTTGCAGAAATAAAACTGTAACAACAAACAAATTGAATTATTTTAAGGAATTTTGGATAAACATACATCCATCTAACATGCACCCATCTAATATACACCCATCTGACAAGACTAATTCTGTATTCTTAACATGGATAACAAGTTTGGTTTGCCACCCTTCCGTTTCTGTTTGTAAAAACTAACTTTATAAATCGTCTACAAAATATACCAAGTATGGCCCTGCTTGAATATATATAGATAAGTGTACAGTCAAAGTGTGTTAAATCTTAACATGGGATTGACACTTTGTAATTTAACAATGTGTCTATATTTATTGTTTATTTTACAAGATCCTTGGAATTGTCCGTTCCAGTTTTAAGACATAGTGATGAAAAGAATTGGTACGAAACTCAATGACTTTTATTTCGATTGAACATTTTTCTTTGCGTGTTAAGTAAAATTAGACTAATCACTTATTTAAGAGCGGTTGCTTTTCGGGGAATTACCGAAAACGGTTAAAGATGGGTATATAGTAGATTTTTGCTTGATTTAGTATAGCTATGAGCTATAACATGCAAAACTATCACGGTTACATAGAAAATGGACACACACCTGAAATAATTCATCACATAACATAAAAAATCTAAATATTCATAAATAATACAAACTTTATCTTTTTTTCGGCAAATTGCAAATTTTTACTTGTGCAATGGAATTTTCATTATCGGCATGTTCGAACATAGAGGGCGTTTTATCGTTTTTATTCTGGTGGTTAATAATCAGGTAATTATGTAGCCATTCGTATTTTTAATGTCTGTTGATTGCGCGGTGTTTAATTTACAATTTTGATGGACACTTGGTGGACTAATATCATCTCATTGTGTCGAATATATATATATGAAGATGACTCAAACAAGCACCAACAACTTACTTATGATCACACGATGCTACAAATTGCTGGAATTGTTATTAAAGCGAATAGAATGGGACTTTGGAAGCTACACGTAATTGGGATGGACTCCTGTCGATATTTCCCGATCCTTGGCATCTCACCTATCTTAAATCTAAGTATTTCACTTCCGAGAAACGTACCACCTCGACACATTGACAGCCTGATCTGATGAGTTTTATGGACAGTAATGTGGATTTGACTCGTGGATGCGGGATTACTAAAGGTGGGCCATGTCCACACCGATTCAACTGACTACAACAATACCTGGGAAAAATTAGATATCTGAAATACAGAACAAGCGAACAACATGAGAACAAAGATCAAACGACTCTGTCCAAGAGAAGATAACGAAACAAGTTTTCCATTTTCACGTCATTCTCATTATCTTCATCTATTATCTTCACTGGAAAAGCAGAAAAAAACTTTGAGCTAAGAAAACGAATTATAAACCATTTTATGAAATCTCATTTAAGAGCAAAGATCCTTGCCGAAGCAATAATGTTCCCAAGTCCAACTCCATAACTGCTGTGCAACTACGATTTATGCGCCAGCATTTTCTAACAAGATATCTTAATCTAGAAGCTGAGCATATTTCCCACATTGCTATCCAATTTCCACGAAATATTTCGTACATCAGATAAACCCCGCATAGCACACTCTGTCAATGATTTTTTTCGAAAAATCAAACAAAGATGATTATAATCATTCAACTGATCATTACGCTCTAGGAAAATGGAGACATTTAATTGTGGTACCCTAGCTCGCACATACTTTTACACAAGTTTTGTGAGAAATGTAAGTTTGTAAGAGAAACTAACGATTTTCTTTCCAGGTTTTGTGATGAACGGGAACTTATTAAATGAACAGGACCTAAATAAAATTAAATTAATAAATGAAAACATCAAAATATAAGTATACTATGTAATGATTTGTGATATGAGTTACTGTGTAATTATGCTCCACAGGCTGTGAAACAACTTATCGAATGTTAAGTAGCGGAATAAGGTCCAGCATATCAGTAACTCGTAATGAATCGACAATCGAAACCTGTTGTTATTAATCAAAAGAATCGCGATATGTAACTCGACTGGTGCAGTATCGCAATTGTTACTTCCATCAGCATGACTTCCAATCCAAGCAAACGACCCACCTATACCATACCCTTGTTGATCTACAAAAAGATGAATCAAAAATCTAAACCTGTACCAGCAGGGAATACCAAATCAAACAAGCGTTTCATAGAGTAACAAGGCGATGCTTGTTTCGCTTGTGGAAATATCAGCAATTTACTCTCCTTTTTGTGATACAACTTTCTTAATAAACATGTCGTTTCATCAAATTCATTTGTGACACCTAAACACCCATCTATGAGGTCTTCAACGAAATACAAATGCCTCAGAATGGATAACCAAATCTTAGTGTAAAATGGAGGACGATGGAAACATAAATGTGTTGGATTGAGAATGAAAACTGGATGTCAATCAATATGTGGTTGCTGCATATGATTTATTGTAACTAAACTACACCGATGACAGTCAAGAGCGTGTAGTTGCAGAAGATTGGCAGACTTTTAGAATAATGATAATTACGCCACATGTATTCATTTTTGGGGGGCTAGATGTTTTATCATAAATTTAGTGACATATATTCACATGAGATGGACATAACTACTATTTTTAATTCCCGTATCCTTTGTAAATGTTTTGTGCATTGGAGTCTAAACCAAATTGTGAAAAAGCAAGATTTCAGGTTTAATACTTCGGTACAGCAGAGTTTATCAGTGTGAACTTTCGCAAACAGTCTGGAGACTGGTATGTGGTAAAATATATTTATTGTGTAGATTGGAACGTAGGCCTATAATGGAATTAAACATTACTTTATAACAAAACACGTATATCCCGAAACCATGTTGTATCCATAAGTATTGTTTGCAAGAAACATTTAATGATAATAAAATAAACATTGCAATTAGGCGTTTTTAGCACGTGTTTGACACACTCTAGTTTTTTTTACAGTTTATTGTATTTTTCCAATGTGATTTATTTACAAACAAAATTGGACATTATTTACAACATATATAATAACGAAATGGATAGAAAGAGTAGAAACAAAAACTATATGACAGGCTCGACCATTTCAAATGATGTTTCTTAAGATTGCTGTGCTTTCACGCTATACTTTCAGATCATGTGATATAGATCGAGATATTTGATTTACGGTAAATGACAAATCGTGCAACGCTTACTAAACAATTTGACGTCTTTTTATATCCAATTCCGAAAATCATCTTGTGTTTAAACAGGGTAAATGGCAAAAGGAGCATTACAAAATATTATTTTTACGCGGCACTCCTGCAACACTTGGGTTTAGCGGCCACGTCTAATTTGGGTTTAGCGGCCACGTCTAATTATAGCGAAATTTAATAATTTATTTCTTTTTAAGACGTTTTTTAACGTCTGTCGTTTTGCGTTTTTTTTTCGTTTTTGAATTTTTTATCAATAGTCCTGCTTCGTGTTTTCATCGTGGAAACAAAAAAATAAACTAAACTAAACTAAAAACCGTAATCTTTTCTCCGTTGTGACTCTTTCTTCGTCCATAAGGATAATTTAAGTTTTTTGTTTTAAAATTTAAAACAGAATTAACTTTGCCTTAACTATGTTTAAAACAAATTTCTTAAATTTAAAATATCTTTACCACGAACTCTATTGCAGCGATTGTGCAGTAGCATTTGAGAGTGCTGCTGCCAAGAGCAAACAAGATGCTGTAAGATTGTGGAATATCAGCGAAAAGTTGGTTTCATTGAACGCCAACGAGAGTTTTGCTGTCAGGAGCAAACTTAATACGATTGCTTCACCACGACTGTGATTTATATTACTATTATTCTACCATAAGTGGCATTGTGAGTTCGATAATGACTTCTACCGTCACAGACATGTATTAAATAACCTGCATTTTGTCATTTGTAGATAGTCGTATAAGCGCTCCACACACATATAGCGTTTTGCGCAATCCTTCGCGTTTCTCGCGTCTCGTCATCCTTCTCGTTAAGCGTTGCGTTTAAGAGAGACGCGAGACCATGCACACACACACTCGCGTTTATGATGACGTATTGCGTCAAAACATTCCCACGTGGTTTGGTTTACTGGCCATTAGAACGATTGTATTCACCAGTAGAAAACGAAGTAAGCAAAATAAAATGTCCAATCTCTTCACTTTATTGTCACATGTTTCCAGACATATAACTGCTCTTTCTTTTTACTAATGTTCTATTCATATATCTCACACCATTTTCATATTACAAACAACTTACTTGATATTTATTTTTATTGCAAAATATCAAACGAAGAAAGAGCAATACAGTGCTATGAAATAAAAATTAGCTATCACAGTTAGCTTGGAAAGGCAGTGTATATGACTAAAGAAATATAATAACACTGAAATATAAATAAAAATATTATTTACAACTAGCTGCATGCTTTACCGTTCATTGATACCAAACAACAAATTTGCATTTACAGTGACTGGGGTATATTCAATATGAAAGTTACAGAGTGAACAA
>CH003275.1:326853-337832 GCA_000149265.1 Ciona savignyi
ACAAAAATGACGGATATTTTGACGCCAGCGAGTCCAAAGGGCTTTCGAACGTTAAAATGTCGAAGATGAAATTGTTGACCGATCTGCTGCCCCCGGAGATGCCGATTCGTAAACGGCGTCCCCAGTGGCAAAGAATGCGCTGATGACGGATGGAAACGCACAGATACAGAGCGAAAATCGCATTTGCCGTTTCGTCCACCCATTTCAATGTGAATCCAAGATGACCTCACGACAATGGCCAACGTTGTCGAATCAAATACCACACGGTTGTAGTGAACAGCCCATCATTGGTTCGAAACTTATCCAGGTAAAAATTGTCCGAAAACATTGGTTGGACAAAACCAACATAAAAACATTTTTGGATCACAAAATCGCCGGACACACTCAAAATTATGAACCACAAGACTTGTTGGAATAACAGGTCAATATACTGCAAGCCAAATTCCTTCTATTATTATGGTTAAATATACAAATACTTAATTCAGCAATTTTGTTCGAATCGAGCGAATTTTCTGATAAATAACCAAGAACATTCGTCCTTTATGCCATGTCTCATGATGAATGGAGAGAGTCGGCTTATTACAATGTTCATCGAAATACAATAAAGTAAACATCTCGATTATTAGTTCATGGTATACAACGTCCAACTTATTAAACAGCAACAACGCATAGAAATGAGAAGTGATTTATTGAACGAGACGACGCGAAAGCACATATGACCAGGTTTTGCACGGGTGGGGTGGGTTTCTAGGCCAGGCAGCGGAATAATGTTTATTTCGTCGTTTCCGCCAGTAAGCAGCCCAGATGTAGAGTGATTAGAAAATATTGATTTATAAAACTTTCATCGACCCACTGGCGTCTCTGCCGACGTTTTATTTACTCATAGTTAATAAGCAAAGCCCCCCCCCCCCCTCCCCTATACCATAATATCCCCAGGTTAGGGTAAAAACGGCAGTGTACAGAGTAGTTATACAACGCAGTATTTATGGATAGTTTGATTCGCCAAGTCGATATTCCCACTTTTCCTATATATGAGCGACAAGTTGAAACCAATCTCGCAGGTCAGGTCGAAATGTGGGTTGCTGGACTTTGACTCGCTTCCTGGGCATGAAACCACAACTGGCTGGGAGTCCAGGGCTCGAAGATAGTAGTGTAAAGCGAAGGTTTCTAGTCCGATCTGGTGCAGAGCTCGACCTAAGTTGTAGTAACTCTCTTGGTCCAACCTTCGAGCCTGTGAAGTATAGTGGGAGGGTGTTTAGTACAGCTGCGCAGACCAGGATATTTATATTTATCCCAAGAGTAGGAAAAATCCTATGGAGTTATAATACTTTCTATCGTTAAATTACCTCGTACCCATCATCGTGTAACCGGTGTTATTACAGTGCGTTGTGTATGATTGAGACCTTTCTTCAGTTTAGTAAAACCTATTATCCACTGGGTTTAGGTAATGTCCGTTAAGTGACTTGCCCAAGGATGCAACTAACACGTCTACTCCGCCTAACCCAGTGGTTTAATGAATAGAATTGAACTAGTAATGTCTGAAGCATATGTAACACACTGCAATAATTCCGACGGAAGGCGCGAAGTTATCTGAAAAATACCCGTGTGATAACGCAGGCAATGCTTGGTCTGATAAAGCAGTCAATGATAAACGAGCCCACAACCCCCTGCTGTCAACCAAATAAGGTTAATCAACATAAGAAGTTGAAAGTTGAACGAACCGTTCGATATTTCTCAAAGAAGGCGAGTCCCTGAACGACGAGTGAGTGCTTGTGGTCGGTGTACTTCTGGCACGATATGTGGAAGAAGACAACCCCGATCAACAGCAGGTACAGGGGGTTTTCGGGGTCCTGGGAGGTAAGATGGGATGCATATGGTAATAATGGTGATGGGTAAAGTATTAAGGACATTTAATTTGTCAAACTTGTAGCCCCAGTTGGGTGATCAAAGAGTTTTAAGATTTAGTTATGACGTATTATCTAGTAAGTTAAAATGTCTATGTTAAGTACAATCAGCTTTAACCAGAGACGCATCAGATATATATATATATTTTTTTAACCGAGCCAAGTTTTGAACCCATGATGGGGTCGTGAGTTGGACAGTTTTTGTATAGGTCGGTTTATGTATCAGTCGCGCTAACCATTTGGTCACATGCCAATTCAGTCTGGACCTACCACACCGATCATGATGGGCCACATAGGGATACGCTTTTTCTATCACTTCATTTTAAGAATATAAACATTGAATAAAATAATTCGCAAAACGCACAGTTTTTATTGTTAGGCTTTAAGGACACGTTTTTTTGTGTTGCTATATTTATATCTTGTGTTTATGTTTTACCTACTGTAGTTTTGCCTAGTTTGTCTACTTCTATATTAAAATTTATTCAAGCATTTTCTTATTACTATAACGAAGGAGTAAAATGATTGAACAAGTGACCATGATATGACGTCCGTGTGGCCCCGCACCTAACCTCTGCCCCCCCCCCGCTCCGATATATGAACTCACCATCTTATGAGCTCTCTCGTACTCCCCCAATGCGTGCTTGTATGTTCCACTTGCCAACCAGTTGTGACCGTTCAATACGACAAGCGCCATGTTGTTTGGCACCTGGGGGGTGAGGGAGCTTTGTATCAAACAATTTAAAAGGGATATATTAACCAATATTTCTATGGAATCGTGGGAACACCAATACACTTATGCATCCAGTGGGAATGCTGAAACTGCTGAAAATTGTTTCAAACAACTTGCTCAGGAATCCAGCAAGTACATAAGGGCCATTAAGAGCTGTGCCTGCATAAGTGTAACAACTGGCGTGGGCACCTCTCATTTCCCCACAAACCCCAACCATACAGCTACACACCCCCAACACCCACGCCCAACCACACCAAAGCCAACTCACGCACCTCCCATTTCACACCCCACCAAACACCACACCCACTAACCCTGATCAGCCTTCTCAAACAGAATCGATGGTGCCTCACTTCCCCAGTACGCGCAGTTATTTGGTTGAATATGTTCCACAAATGGTTTGAATCCGAACTGCTGATCAACCACTGTCTGCAACCAAAACAATCCTTTAAATTTGCCACCCAATTATGAATTGTTAAAACTTAACCCAACCCCTTAAAAAATTCACCCGTGGCCATAAGCGACCCCAACACCCACCTGATAACGTTGTACGCCATCTTATAATTCCCACTGATGAGACACACAGATAGAACAACTCGTTCCAACAGGTTTCTGATATCAGAGTTATCATACCAGGGACTGTACCACTGGGCTCCGTCGCTCAAGCGGATTGCATCTTGGTACCGATGACAACGCACCAGCATCACAATGACTTCCTGCACAAAATATCGTTTCAACATTTTGTTCAAGGATTTTCAGGGAAACGGGAGACTTTAATTGAAATGTTACAATTCCACTGAGATTACCAACATTTAAACAGGACAGAAGATGTTTATCCTCTTGGAAAAACGCAGAGGAAAGAGTTATCACAATAAGCAGATTACTTCGTGGGTTGGTGCAAATATTGCAGTGTGTTGTGTATGATTGCGATGTTCCTTTAAATTGGGAGAACCCATTATTCCACTGGGTTGGTTCAGGCAATGTCCAATAAGTGTTTTCCCACCACCTTTGACGGCCTGCAAACCACCCATGCTCTTGCAGATTGAGCGATTTGTTCAGACATAATTTTTCGCACAAATTTAGGTTTGTGGTTTTAATGCCTCCCGCTGAGCACCCACACACGAAACATCCAGTCCCCCATGTAACCCGACATACAAACGTACTTTGAATAATTTCAACCACTCAGAATTGGTGAACACAGCTGGGTTGCCATCGAGGAAGACGGCAGATGCTTTGTCCGATTCCTTGCAGAAATAACTTGCGCTTTTCATGATAACCTTTACTTCACCTACATGGTGACCATGATTAAAACTGGTTTGAACTGGTTTCAAGTGGCTCATACTGGTTGACACTGGTTCAAAGTGGTTTAAACTGGATTGAACTAGACTTACCATCCAAAGGGTTGCGTGCAGAGTGCTTTCTTCGTGTAACAGCTACCTGCATGTAAAAGTCCATTGAAAAAAAAACTTACCATGAAAGATAATAAAATAGGAACAGAGATTTTTGAGAGGTCAAGTTCAGTCGGTATGAAAGTCAGCCTTCAGTTGAAAGGTTGTTGGATCGAAACTAGTCCCAGCTGTTGGGTTGTGTCCTCATGCAAGGCACTTAGCAGATATCGACTGAAAGCGTGGATTAATGGGTTCTACCAAATTGAATAAATCGTAAGCGCATCTGACGATTGCCCGTGTGTTAACGCTCCTTGGTTTTCCCATTCACAGAGATAAATATTCTCAGTGCATATTATCACAGATGACTCCACATCTAAACATTAAAAAATCAGGACAAGATATTTTAACATCTGCAAGATGGAATGAACTTTGTGGGTGCGAGAGACGACCCATCCAATGCAACGAGCGAGATAATTTAAGTTTAACCCATAACAGTGAGGAATAATTAGCTGGTACCCACATTGCCATCATTGAAAGCCAAGCTGAGTCGGTTTGCGAACATGAGGATTGCCACGTCGGCTGCTAACGTCAGCTTCGACAACCTGGTGATAGAAGGAAGGTTATTATGAAGGAGGTGATGGTGGGTAGAGAGAGGGAATCACTTAAAATCCAGTAAATTGCACCAAATAAGAGAGGTATTGGGTTTTTATATATACACAGACATTATACCACAAAGACACACCATATCCAAGGACGTCGTACAACATAGACACACCATATACACGGGAGTCGTACCACATAGACACACCATATACACGGGAGTCGAACCACATAGACACACCATATACACGGGAGTCGTACCACATAGACACAACATATACACGGAAGTCATACCTGTGCGATTTGCTTTTCTCGCTCCACTCCTTGAGCGTGTGGTACCTGGTGAGATGAAGTTGCATCCTTGTGTCTGGCTCCGCTTCGTAACTATCGGCGTCTTCCAGTGTCTGAGGTGGGTTACCCTTTTATTTTATGGTTTATAACATTATAAAGGAGTCTACAATGACACAATGAAGACCAGGAATGTAGGCCATAAAAGGCTCGTTACTCCAGCGCCCAGGATCTATTATAGGTGGTTAAGTTTTCCAGTATTCTGCAGAGGCTAACTAGATGCTTGACTGAAATTGATAAGAAATCAATGCAAAAACATAATTGATATATGTTTTCCATGATCACTCCAGGCGACACAAAAATACCCAGGCTGAACCAGGCTTGCTTGAAATAATCAACGAGGTGTAGTTTCCTATCGCAATCAAACAAAATAAGAATTTAGCCTAGGCACGTCTCAGTCGTCTCACCCTTTGTGTAGACAGATAGCTTAAACTAAACAAAACAATATCTTTTATCAAACATTCCAACCAATATCACGAACATGATGAAAAACTTACTTTATTTGCCTCCGAATACCGACCAGCCAATTTGAGAGTCTCTGCATACTTAATATGTGCTTCTATGTGACCGGGCGCTAATCGCACGCACTGGCGGTAACTTTTGAGAGACTTCTCGAGATTGCCGCAGATTCTCTCACATTCAGCATGTTTGAGCCACACGGCGGCGAGGGAGTAGTTGGGGGAGGTGACGAGAAGGTTGAGGACAACGAGGGCTTGGACGTGCTCCCCGACCTCTGTGTATGCCTCCGCTATGTCGAAGTGGAGGTCACCTGGAAAGGAGGGGGGTCAACTAACTAACAATTAAGGGATGGGGAGGGAGGTTCACTATCTCGGCAGGCAGAAGTGGGCCTGGCAGGTGTCATTACTTCCCACTTGATTCCAGCCACTAAACGTCAAACGATTACTTCAAACCCCAGTCCACTTACATTCAACCCCAATTGACTTAATTTAATAAGGTCCATCCGGTCATGCTACCCGTGTATTGACCCAGGTCCAGTCGAAACCCACCGCAATCGACCATGTATTGGGGATACAACCCAAGTTACCCATCCCACCTATATCCTTGGGGTCATGCTCGCATATCTTGGTGAAGATGTCGTGAACCAGGTGGGACTTGCGGAGATGAACCATCGCCACGACGACCTTGCTCTGCAGATCGATCGGAAGGTCACTAGGGGGAGCAATACCCACTATATCCCGATTATCTGTGATGTCACAGAGCGTTATATGACGAATCTGTTTGTAGATCAAAGCTTGATCTTTTATTTGGTGAATGAGAAAACGCAAGAGGCTATCACAAATGCAATCTCAGATTATCTTGCACTGACTGTCAGGTTGTCGGAGCTATTACAGTACGTTGTGTATTATTAAGATGTTGAAATAACTACAGTAACCTGATGGTGTGTACGAGGATGTGGGATGATTGCTGTGTGGTAACGCCCTTCATGTTTTCTTAATAAAACACAATCATTTTATTTAAAAAGTCGGAACTGAAACGAAATGAGTGATTACCAATCTTTTCTTGCGGTTGAAGGGTTGTCCCGTCTGAGAGTTGAACTTCCAACTTGCTATGTAAGCACAACACCTGGTGATGATGGTGATTATTGATCTCACAATATTCCGCGTTATTTGAGGCTACCACCACTCATGCTCACACTCGGGGTGTCAAGTCTATTTCAGTTTGTTGATTATCTGACACTACTTTGTACAGCGCATTTGAACATTGTTAAGCAACATCCAATCACTGCAGGAACACAACCAGTTAAAGTGCCACGTGGAAACTTATTGACATATGCCAAACAAGAACAATATATATAATATATACAAACTAAAGGTGGGTTTATATAAGATATTTTTAGAATGATGCAGATGGAATAACATTGCAACGATGACGCTGCTTTGTTCTTATCACTGAACACAAGTGGACCCAGACTGGTTGCAACTATGAAAGGTTACGTCAGAAATGAAAAGAGAAAACATGATGATGATGATGATGTACCTCCAAAACATCTTGGAATCTTTGAAGCAAGATGAGAAGTTCACACAACATATTGGCATCCTCATCCTTGAATGCAGGACCGTGGTGGAGCAATGCTTGCTCCAACAGATCAACCGCCAGCGAACTCTCTTTGTTCGAATGGCAATTCCTTCGTCGGATGTTATATTATGTTTACGGATATACCACCTTACATCTATTATATTCTATATACAGGGTGTCCCAAAAAAATGACACCAATTAAGATGCAAATATCACAAAAAGTATGAACTCGAAATCAATAAAATTTAACAGGCATATGAGTTGACATAATTTATTTTTAAAAATATTGTCATTTACGCGTTGTCAACAGTACAACACACGTGCTTATTGAGTTTCTGGAATTTACAGGTTTTCAATGTGTGATTTTAAAATGGTGTCCTTTTTTTTGAGACACCCTGTATATTGGAGATATTGCTATGGTTAGTTTAATCAAACAACTTTAGTGGTTCGATCCCATGACCTTTGGATTAGAAGTCCAACAAACTACCCAATGAGCTAATCAGCCAACTATATTAGGATGTTGACAAAACCCAAGTAACCAACAAAATAACCGACAACTATTGATACAATGGGGAAACCACAAGAGTAGATAATATCCCCTCGCACATCGTACCCACTTTGCCATATCACGAGCAAGAGCCACTGAATCCGCCGCCAACGACTTGGGCATCAGTGCGACCACCTGCTTGTACAACCCCATCGCCTTCTGTATCAAACCTAACTTCTGGTGGAGTTTCGCGCTCTCCCAGATTATATTGTAATCTTCCGGTCTCACTTTGAATGCTGGGGGTTTTAAGGGCCATTGGTGAAAGTTCATTTAAACAACAGCCTTTTATATTGCCGGATATTTCAACTGCTCAAGGAAAATATAACCTTCACAAAAAATGTGGTTTTTCATAAATTCTATGGTGATTTAGAAAAACAAAAATATTCATCCTTAATTGGGGATTGGGAAAGTGCAAGTAGTATTACCTGGGCTATTGCAATATTTTGTGTTTGAGATGTTACTTCAATTTTGGCAGAACCAATTAATCCAACCAGAACTAGGTGATTTTCACAAAATGCCCAAATACACCTGACTTCTTGATAATAGAACAACTAGCTATTTTGGAAGAACCCTATAATTTATTGAGTTAAGAAAAGTGTCCTAGCACACAACTATATACCTAACCGTTTCCAACCAACAACCTTCAAGCTTACACCAAACAGAGTTACACAAAACACATCGGCCAACTGAACTGGTTAATTGACATCAGGACCAGATGTTCAAAGGGAACAAACCTTTAGCGTAGCAGTTGATCGCTTTCATCGACTCTCCCTGCTTCAAACACATGTCCGCTAGGTGGAGCCATTGATCAGCATCACGTGGGGAGAGGTGGGCTGCGAGGAGGCTGTATTGGAGCGATCTCTCCGGCTCCCCACGCTCGTCGTAGATCATCGAGAGGGTTTCGAATGGTTCCGCCGCATATGGAACTGGGGGTGGAGGAAGGATTAGAGACTCAACTAATGGTTAATATGGTGGAGGGAATGCTGGAAACAACTAAATTGTACCACATAGGGATTAAAAAATATGACCAACCATCCCTTATTCGATATGAACCAACATAACCTCATCAATATGACTCAGCACAACCTCTTCAATATGACCCAACATGACCTTTTTAATATGACCACCCCAAGATGACCTAAGATGCCCCATCAACATGACCCCTTCAAGATGACCCAACATGAACCCCCCCAAACCCTACTCACCCAAGCGTATAATCTCCATGCACATTTTAATTGCATCATCATGATCACCCCGTGCGTAACACAAGTTCGCTTCACCCATCAGACCCCGTAGTTCACGGGGTAACCGACTAGATGCCCCCTGTGGGTGAATTCACTTTAAAACTTGCAATGAAGTGAATTGCATATCCACATTGCAGCTGCAAACCAACATTAAATCCAAACATTGTTAAGGTAGTTGAATGCACGGTTTACCAAACTTACCATGCTTGTATCTTACAGTATATCTTGGATTGGTATGGTCCAAACATGGTATTCCCATGGGATATTTAATTAAATCATCACCAGTGTTGTAACTTGTGGAAGGTTTTATGAAGACATTACTTGTACATGTGTTTTCATATGGGAATGATTTCTGCATATCTAAACTCATCGAAACTTTCGTTCCCACACTGTTTCCGCTTCTCCCCCGCCTCATCTCCCTTGATGTTGAGAGCTTCCTTGATGTCCTGCACGTGCTGTTGATCCTCCTCATCCAGCATCACTTTATCGTCGTAATCCACATCCATCGCTTCCGCATCATCAGATAATTTGTCGATGGAAGTGAGGAAATGTGAGGATTCCGACTGAGGAGGACAACACGTTAGCAACATCCCGGATCCATGATCCCCAAATTACATCCCGGATCCATGATCCCCAGATTACATCCCGGATCCATGATCCCCAGGTTACATCCCGTATCCATGATCCCGGGCACCAGAGTAATGGGCTTTCTATAGTCTACATCCCTGGTGCAATCATGGACTTGTTGATACTATTGTATTATAGTTTTGTGTAATTATAGGTTTATTTTCTATAATTTGCAAGTTAAACAATTATGACATCCAGCTAAGTGGCCTAAAAGTAAATATTTTGAAGCATATTTCACGAAGTTTCCCCACTACTCCTACAAATCGCTATATACAAGTACTACAAATTGTAGTCTACAATCATGGAGTTATTGATGAGAATTATCAAAATAATGATATATCAAATCCAAATATTGTTGTATAAAGTTCAGATAAAAATTTGAATTCTCTACAAAAAAATTTGAATCCTCTACACACCACTTTATCAATGTTAGTGAATTTCTAAAATAAATAGTTTTATCAGTCATTAAGGCATGTATAACCATTGAAGCTATTCTCTCAGTGCTGCCTGGTATGATAAGTTTTTTAAGGTGTTTACCATGTGGGTGATGGGGAAAAAAGAGGTTAACACCGCTGAGTGCTGTTAATATACCTTTACAAAGCAACAAACCTTCGTTTCCCTGGTTGGTGGGTTCTTGGTGGAAGTTGACGAGATAACGATCTTGAAAAGTTTTGATGAATCTGGGGCTGGTTCCTTGTTTGGGGTTTCAGGGGGTTTTCGGTGGGTGGGTTCGTTTGAGTCTTGTGGTTGGGGAGAGGTGGGTAGTTTTGACTTGCGGGCTGGGTAATATGGGAGGTGGGGTAAGAAAGAAAAGGGGTTGAGTAACATAGGGTAATGGGTAATACGGTAGGGGGTATTATATGGGTGAGGATGTTATAGGGATGTTAATATTATGGGAGTTACTAATAAATCTCACATATAATCTTGGTTGGTGAATGTTGTATTCTAGAGGGGGTGACTGTTTGAAGCTCCATGAGGTTTGCGTCCTGGGGGGTCGGGGGGGGATCTGGGAAGAATAACAGGGGTGAAAGGGGGTTTGCTGCTGTCAAAGATCTGACAAATATAAGAATACACCGTTGAACTGTCAAATATCTTGTAGTGTATTTAACATGGAGAGGTAGGTATTGCAGGTAACTTGATAGGACTAATTAAGGTGACATGAAAATATTTTGGTGATAGTAAAGATTAAGTTGGATTAGACATCCAAAGATAGAACCTACTAGCTAGCAACTAGTTTCAATTCCACCAAGTTATTTAGTTGGACATGATGGAACAAATCTGGCTTCAATCGCAACTCCCATCACATAACATCCCAGTTGTGTCAAATTCGTTAAAAAAACATCACCGGATACACAACACTCTGCAATAGCTGTGGTAACTCAACTGTGGGCGAGTGATAAACTGACCCACTGTTATATGTCGACCTCAAAGATAAACATTGTCTTCTATGAACCAGGTGTATACCTGAAGGGGTTGTTCAATTCCATGGCATCTGATGCTTGCCACACTGGGTTTGACACTGGCCGGATGGGGGTTGACGACCCAGCCATGACATCG